>SZWC01014210.1:58660-73844 GCA_023375785.1 Penium margaritaceum | reverse complement strand
CCCCCCCCCCCCCCCGCTATCTGTGCTTCCTTTTTTTCCATGAAACTGGAGCACCTGGTGTTGAGGCGATGGACTTGATTACTGTTGCATTTTTTCACAACTTTTTGTGCCATCTCCAAACCAGCCACAGATGGTGCTTGGCGCGATATGATTGTAGAAATTGTAGTCGTCGTGGGTCCTGAACAAGCGTTGGATATGCTGGAAGGCAACGTACACCGTTGGATGTGAATTATATGATTTATAAAAGGTTCAAAAGTCTCCACTTCCGAATGAGTCATAGTGGCATCCATGTTTGCATAACGTTGATGATACCGAGAATGATGCTACAGATGTCGTCATTTGCAATGATAGCTACAATGCCTGGCACTTGTTGTCACTACTGTCATTGCTGGTCCGCGAGGCTGAGGAGGTGAATTCGACTTCGTGTCCAATATCATTGTCACTGCTGCTACCACTAACATTGTCTAGGGTCTTGTTGATGACAAGAGATCCCGAACAAAACCTTGTCCGGGATAAGCAGCAAGCGGCTTCGCGATCAGATCCGTCGGACAACGCCTTCCCTTTCTCGGCAATAATCGGTCGACATCGCACAAGAGAATTTAGGGGAGTTATGTTGTTGTCTAGGAGCTTGGAGGGGGCCTCCGCATGCAGAACTACTTCTACCTTTGTGTGCATGCGAGATGGAACAGCACCAAGTGGGTAGTACCAGACACGTGGGACGGTTGGACCAAGTCATGACTGCAAGCCGGATGGTTTGCACCAAAAGACGGCGATGTTTGAAGGAAAAGACAATGGCGCTACATGAACTGGCACCTCAATGTACACTGAATACTCCCGTACAACAAGTTCTTCCTCTGTGTCAACAACAACGAGTGTGACGAATTTGCTTGGACAGCCCACTGGACGACGGGAAGGGACCACGCGAAGAGGAGGGTCGACTCGAGCTGTGGATACCAAGCGCCTTGTGTGCTCCTCAGGGTTGACCTTCTGGAGGTGGCGGCCCATTATGACAGGTAGGTGCAGCGTAAAGGGGGAATGGTGGGGGAACTTACAAGTGGAAGGGTCGTATGATCAAATGCCTTTATGGCGTTCCTTTGACTCCGAACGTGCTACCCCGATTGGATCAAACGTCCAAATGAAGTGAGGTATTTTGAATGTCTGAATTGAGTGAGGAAGTTCAACATGCACATCTCCAATTCCCTTGAAAATGTACACGCCACTTAGAAGACGATGACCGCTCATCGAAATTTACGTAACGCCGAGAAATAGAGCTAGACGTGCCGTTGAAGTTTAAGTATCGTGTGTCCTCCTTCGTTGAATTATTCAGAACTACCATCAATGTTAAACATGTGTCACATTTAAGAAACACAGATAAGCTTCAAATAAATAATCAAAATAAATGTGAATAAAAAATAGGTCCTAATCATGCAAGGGTGCATCCCACTTGGCATATGTGCTACTTTAAGTGAGTGTGGACGGCCTACTTGTAGCTTTCTCGCCACCTCCAGCTTACATGCAAATGGCTTTCTTGAGAGCCATCTTTGGTCAACCTTGATGAATCTTACTCCACAAACCAAGACGTGGACAGGTTCCATTCCAGCGATTGAGAGAGATCTTCGTTTGAACCATTGTTGTGTCAAATTCGACAAAGGTAAAGTCCACGTCCCTAGAAGAGAGGTAACCACGAACACACATTTACTGAACCCAACCATGTACATCTTCCTTACCAAGACAAGGAAACAAATCACCTTGATAAATGGAGTGAAAAATCTTCACTCAAACAAATGGCACTAGCTATCATATTTATCAAAAACAAATCTTGAAATCATGTCTTCCTTCTCAATAATGTATTACCATAGCATGGTAACGTATTTTGCATTTCTCAACATTGAAATCTAAAACAAGAACATGGTTTGTGCATTTAATGTGTCGTTGAGTATTATAATTTTCAAAGTTCCATGTAATCCATGTAAACATCGCATAAAACATTATTTTTTACCCCTCGGCCGTAACCTCTGGGAACATGAGGATCTCCTAGATACCAAAACAAGCACATGGATTGAACCCACCCACCTCTACCAAGTTATCTTGGGCTATACATGGTGGGATATTTCCACCAACGATGGATTCCTGGGGTTGTTTGGATGATATTTCTTGTCTTATATTTCCATGCACTAGACAAGAAAGTGGCATTTTTGACTTCATTGTGTATAGTTTCAGTGAATGTTTTCTTTCCATGAGCCACTGGGTTAATTGGAGCACTAAAGGGTTGAGGTTGTCTTGTAAGCTGTTTGGAATTGTTGTGATAATGATAGGAGTGGAAATTTATTTAGGTTGGATTCATCATTCTTTCCATATATGTTGGAGCATCATGGATCATGTGATATCTCAGAGAAGCCAAAATTGGGAAGAGGTTGTTGGTCTGAAGAGGATATTGGGTAGACTTGGGTTTTTCGTAGGGAAGAATGTGTTAAAATTTGAGCGTATGTGTTTGAGAGCTGGTTGGATTTCATGACTTCGTAGAAAGCATTGTTCAATGATTTTAGGTATCATTCATCGTCGGCATAGGGGAGAGGAGGTCGCATTAGGAATCGGAGTCAAATTTTTACTTGAATGGAGTAGCAAATAATTCACAACATGATGTCTTGTCAATGTACAGAGAGAGGTGTGTGACATAGGTTGTCGTGAATATGTTTTTCTTTGAATTGTGTTATTCATTAATTATCTTACCACACATTGGGTTTGCTATCAAGAGAGTTACCATACATCCACAACATTCTTTATAGAACTGGAATATCCTTGGTTTGTACAAACTCACAACAGTAACAATCATATTTCCACTTTTCATTAAAAAAATACACATAAATCCTAGGAACAGCAACGCGTACGTCGCATGGCATGATGCGACAACACATTGACGACACTCTTTTACAAACAATCACAAACCCCTCTCTCAAGATGTTTGAGGCTTTTCGGAAAAGGATTTATGTATAGTTCGCATGTCTTACGTCTCTGATGTACAAAAGTCCCTAAAACTCGCCCGTGGCATTTTTGTTCTTACATTCATGGCCCACCACGTGGCGACTTCAGGATTTTCATGCCATTCGGTTGAGGGCATTTTGTGCCAACTGCCCCGACCTCCGGTGTTCCGTTCAAGAAAGTTTTTAACAACTTCAACCACTCTCCACAATGGACGACAGAAGTGTCATATCATATCAATGTTTCGACATCGTTCGGTTGACTTGTCCATGATGCCCGAATTTTAAAAAGAGTCACAATATTGTCGAAGCCCCCTGGACTTCTCGGCGTATGTTCCCAAATCCACCACTCACGGCACGACCTCGCGCTTTGCTCTACTCAAACGCAGATGACCCGCCATATGCCTCTTTCTCATTCTTGGCATTATATATGTGTGCTTGAAGCACTCGAAACTTATCATTGAAGTACACTTACTACTTTATGCTAGTTATCTATTTCTCTCCAACACCTTAATCGTCGCTTGTCTCGCACCTCATCCCTGTGAACCACCTACGTTCCGCTCGGCATATCAACATTGGGGGTGCGAGACTTTGCATGAATTGAAAGGGAAGTTGCGTAAAAATGGAAATTCTAAAACCTCGAATGTAATTTGAGACATGGTTGTAAAGCGATTTGTATGGATGAATGTGGTATTTTGTCTAAATTGAAAGCGATCTTTATGCCTGACCACGTTCAAACGATTATTCCTATTTAGTTTTTGAACACATTTTTATTGGGGATATAGGCTTTTATCTTTTGTTTGGCTCGGTCCACGCAACCATTGAATCGATGAACGTTGGCTTGTGTGTGAAAAAATGGGCATTATGCTCAGTCGTGTATTTTGCGACGGTGGGGGTGACATATTCCCTCTCTTCTCTTCGTTTTCTAGATCGTGGACTTGTGTCACATTTCAGGCAGGACCATATGGGTGGATATGGATTTGATTTGTTTTATTGTGTTTTTTGGAGACATATGCCTTCACATTAACTTTATGGACATCCCAACTTTTTTTCGTGCTCGCACGGATAGTTTAGCTATTTTCCCCGTTTGTTGACCGTGATGCGGTTGTTAGTCTTTTATCTACGCGGAATTGCATTTTTTAAAATTGCATAGAGCAATGGTTTCGATGAAAAAAATCTGCATCAACGATCGTTATAATGTCCACGTCCTGGTTTGTGGAGCGAGTGTCTCCAAGGTGGAGCCATTTGCATACAATTGAAAGGTGGCAAGAACGGTACAAGTAGGATGGTCAAGCTTGTGTTTCGTCTGCATCTACCATTTGGGATACACCCTTGCAAGATTGGGTCTTGTGTTTCTCCATATTCTTACTTGTTTGCCTAAGTATGTGCATTTATTGATTTTTGAAGGAGAGAAAAAAGTGTTTCTATCCTTTTACGAAAGGAAAAAGGAGACCAAAACAGTGAATTGGTTCTTTTTGCCCATCACTGTGCTACATTACCGAAATATTGGGTTGTCACGCTTTAAACATTGACATACACACATAAATTAAGATATTATTTTTTAATCCAAAAAACGGTGACATATAGATCTCGATTTTTTGCGGGGGTGACACATCAACCCCTCGCTTTGCTCAATCTCCGACTCTTGTCTCCAATCGGGCATGGCCATGAATACGGGGGAGTGACCATATACCCATAGAATTCCTTATATCTACCGCGGTGTCCAGATGTCGCACAATAACCACGCCATATCCAAAGGACGGAACTTTAACAACGCAATGTCCACCGCACTGGCCACTATCCACGACACACACGAGCTGTTTCATATGTGAATGCCATATCCATCGGGTTTTCAATTTACTACGCTATGTCCATTTTCGGAGAAATGGCAAGTTGGCTCATGACGAATGCTCCCTAGTTGGCCGAGCGGGTACTGTGTGCGATTTTGCCTCATCCGCGTATTCGCCTGACAGACTGTCGTGCTGTCGTTTTCTAACGAACAATGCATGAATGTAGCGTTCGAGCTGATTGGACGTTGACATCGCCGCAATATAGCGACGGCCACGGCATCGTGCGGTGCAAGCATGATGACGTGTCCAATAAGCTATGTTCCGTGCTGGTTACGGACTCGAACTCAGGCTACATATTACGAGCATCATAGCACGAGAGTATGAGCATTGTAGACGCACGAATAATACCGCCTGCATTCATACCCAGGTACCGCTGGTTTGATAATTACGTTCCTCCGCCAAATGTAAATTCCGTATTCACACACATTAAGAGTAAACTATTTCATTGACGAATGCCTTGTTACAAATGGCAAATAGGGACACATGTACAGCTCTATAACATTAGTCTCAATTATTGAAAGGGCTAATAAGAATAGTTTGGGAAAGGGAACATTGCAGTGGGAACATGAAACAACCGTCAATGTCGCATTTTCTGTAATGTCCTCATGGACGTCCACTAACTATCTACTCCCTAATTGGGGGTGGAAGGGAATACAGCCAACTTATTATGTCGCAAACTGGACACAACTGGCCTGGCTGGCAGCAGTCTTTGGCTTCCTCAACGTTGAAGTCTTCAGGACAGTCCTCGTACTCCGTGTTGCTGTCAACATCATAAAAATTGTCATTGGCCTCCTCGTTCTCTTCCGCTTCACCATTTGAAGCAGTTGAAGAGTCTTCGTGTGATGGACATGTGCAGTAGTACACTTTGGTCACTTGTGTACATCCCCCACTGGGCCACAACTTGAAGAATACATACGTGGTGCACACTCCAGCCAGAAAGGACAGGACTACTGGCTGTCCCATTGTGCAGTCACCATGTTCCATAGTCACTTTGCTCAGCCTTGCAGCCAAGTGTTGAATAGAGGACACCAACTTAAACAAAGAACATGGAAAGAGGAGAAAGAATGAGCGTGGCTTCTTCTTCAAATACTTGTCAGACTGCATCCATGCATATAGCGTCATTTATTATGGAAAAACTTGCTCAATATACCCAGCTGACATGGACATGGAGGAAATATTTCTTCCAAATTAAACGCACACATGTCCAACGAAACAGCAAATGAGGACACCAACTGCCTCAGGGGCTTCTCCGTGTATTGGGCCACACTCAGCCTGACCCGCCCCACCATGACTACGTCCTCTGGCAAACAACACTACAGAAGAAGGGGCTTCCCCACGTGTTGGGCCACTTGATGCCTGACCCACCCCACCATGACATGGTCCTGTACCAATCACCACTACTGATGTAGGGGCTTCCCCATGTGTTGGGCCACAAGATGCCTGACCCGCCCCTCCATGTCTTCCAGTACTTGCAGCCTGTCTTGCCATGCTTCGGCCGCACCACATAGTTGCTTACTTGCTCTAAACAGTCTTGGAAGCTCTGTCACCTGCAAGGAGAATTGGTAGAACATTAGCACTAGGTGCAAGAACCAAGTAATAGACACACTATGTAGGAAAACAACAATGGTGACATGTATGTGTTATCGTTCTCTGGATCATACTGTGGTCCTGCACCTGCACCACTTGCTGCTACAGCACCTCCCACTGTGTGTGCAGTTGCAGCTGCACCTGCGCGTCCACCTGTGGCACCAGCTTGCCCAAATGTTGTAGCAGCTACAGCCGCTACTACAGCTCTTGTAGTGTTTATCCCGCCAAGGCTTGGTCCTTGCGTGTGTGCAGTGACGGCTACAGCCCTGCGTTCTCCCGTCCGTGCAGTTGCCCAGCCGGTCCCAATGGCGCCCGCCTCTGTGTCCTCAGCACCTCCCACTGTCCCACCGGTCAATGGGTTGGCTCCAGTGACTCTGGTAGTCCCTCCTTCACCAGTAGGCATGCCGGGAAAGCGTCCGGCTGCTGTTTCTGCCGCGATGGCAGCGTTGGTGCGTTCTAGTCGACGCAGCAGGGCGTTTGCTGCTGCTGCTGCTGCACCACTGACTACAGGAGGGTTAGTGCACTTCTTCTTCGTGTGCCCTTTCACACCACACTGGGGGCAGATGTAATTCTTGCGTCGATCTTCCCGCTCCCACCTTGCACTATTCGGACGACCTGGTCCACGCTTTGGACCCGGCTGCCGCCACTGCTTGTCTTTTGGGTGTTTCAGGTGGATGGGGTTCACCCCTGGCATGGGATGGTTGTATGTTCTCCGGTACGCCATGCGTGTGTGATACACGTCCACCAACGCTTCTGGATTCTCCCCCCTGCGAATCATAAACGCTCACGCGTGCACGCACGACTGCCCCCACTCCTTCCACGCACCACATGTGCACGTCTTGTCTTGCACTTTCACCCGCCGCGGACGGTTGCTCGGCCCTGTCACCGTAGCCGAGTGCGGGCCCTCTTCCTCCACATCGTAGTCCGTGCTGCTGACGGACGCATTGAGCATGCGCGTCTCCGGTGTTGGTGCAAACTGGCCCTTCACACACTTGCTCAGCTTCCGGCGGTCTGCAAGTAGCCGCTGCACCCAAGTGTACAGTGCCACAAAATAGTAGAAGGGGAACATGTTGCGGACCTCAACGATTCTTACGTTCAACGATTCAACGGCGTTGGACGTGCTGTGCCCGCCTCGTCCAACGGGGCTGTACAACCTGCTCCAATGCTCCCTCGGGATCCCGCCTTCCCCGTTGGCACCCAACAGCATGACTGCCGTGTGTGTAGAGACCCGGCGTAGCTGCTCCTTGCACCTCTGCCACTCCGCCTCTGTCAGTGCATGCGCCAACCTCCAGAACCAATACCCCACCTGCTTGCCATGCTTCTGCCGCACGTTCTCCCGCAGATGGTACGCACAATAGCTGTGCTGGGCTCCAGGCAGCTTCTCGGCCACCGCGTTTAGCAGACCCTTGTCGCGGTCGCTTATGACGACCGTGCCTTCCTGCATAGCAGTAGGGTAAGCCAAAGACAAGTGGAAGCAAAACCACTTCCAGTTGTCATCGTTTTCCTCGCTCATCATCGCCCATGCCATCGGCACCGCGTTGTCGTTTGCATCGAAAAATTGACAGATGAGTAAAACCTGCTTATGGCCGTTTTTGAGGTGCGTCCCGTCCATGGTTAGAAGCCTGCGGTAGTGTTGGAAACCAAGGACAGTTGCACCAGGGGCAACAAATGCCCTATGGAAGACCCCGTCCTCGGTGGCCTCCGCGACCGCGTGGGTGTTGGGATCCACACGCATGAGCTGCAGTTACAAAAGAACACATTCAACAGTTAGACCGGCAGTGGGATTTAACGAGCAACACTGCATGAAAACTGGTACAAAAGAAGTAGCTATATGTACCTCCTCGTAGTAAACAGGAAACAGTGACCATCCCTTGTCCTTGGGGCCCATTATCCGCTCCTGAGTTTTGGAGCGGGCGCGGTAGAGGGTGTTCTTGTCCACCTCCTTGCCAGTGCTCTTCCTGACGACGGCCTCTAGTGTCTTGACATTGGCCGTGGGGTTGCGCTTTAACGTGGACGCAATCTGCCGACTCACCCATCGCACTGTTTTCGCAGGGTCACCATGGCCTGTGCCAGGTACGCAGTGATGGTCGTCAACGAACAGGCTAACGACAACGTTGCCATGCTTCGCGTCCACATGCGCCTTCAGCAACCACGGACAATTTTTGTCCTTCTGCTTTCCACAACGTGCCTCGAAACGAGTCTTCTCACTCCGAAGCCACCGCACGGTCATGCGGTTGGCTATGGCGTTGTCGTCAATTGCGGCCCATGCTTCGTCCATTGTGGGAAACACCATGACGGGCGGGAACTTATCTGTTGTCTTGCGCCTTTTGGGGGTCGCATCATCTGGCTCATCATCCGAGGACCCTGCATGCCTAAACACACAGAAAACAAGGGTCAGTTACAAACAACGCGACAGTGAACCAGGGTGTTCTCGTACACAACCAACCGTCATGCATTACCATGGTCATGGGCCCCACGACTGAGATGTAGAGTGTTGTTTGCAACTTGTTCAGGGGAGATAATTTGGACAGCGGCTTGCTGTTCACGCTCCAAGTCCTCGTCATAAACTTGGACTTGGGACGGAGACGCTCGTCCTGGCTGCTTGTGCACCGTTGAAGGGGTGCCTCGTGATGGTGTGACCGTAGGTGGGCCATGGGAGCGACGTCTACGGTTCTGTGCCTAGCTGAGTTGTGCCGCCATCTTCGAAGTGGATATGCAGTAGAAAATTCCACGACTAAATACACGATACGCCCATTCTCACCGGGTGCACAATCGTCCGCCATAGCTGCGGTCCCTCTGCCGCTCACGAGAGCTCCGATGGCGCAAACAGGCAACTCTCAGTCAGTCCACAACACTGACTGAGAGCTCACGAGAGGGTGCACCCAACGGTAGCGAAGCTGTGAACAATAGACAACATGACTCGTGCCACATTGCGCACGTGGCACGAGGCACTTCTCTTCGTGAGGACAGTACAGTCCTCGGAGAACACGATACCTCGACTGCATGCACTTCGATGTATCGACGTCGAAGCATGCACCTGGACGACGCGAACATTGGTCAACATATGTCCAACCTGCCAGCGAGGCTTCTGCCAGACTCGCACGACATCATATGTCAACTCTCGCAATGAAAGGTAGTGTTCGTCGAAGAGGGTCGTAAAAAAACAAGGATGGATAGTCCGTTCGGGTGTCTCTATGCCGAAATAGTAACCCCCAATTTACGATGACAAGAAATATGGGGAAATCGAAGTATATTTGAAAAGACGGGACGTCATTGGTCGACGACGTACATAAAGCACCATAACCAAAGCCACTTGTAGACGTCAACGACGTGAATAGTCGGAGGTGACGACTGTCAATGACGTAATCCTATAATTCGGACACAAAAATGTCATTTCAAATCCCAGAAAAATGACGCCATATCCATACTGATGAAAAATTAACATTATGCCAGATACGACGACGATATTCAAACATGCATGGATATTGTTGATGTAATCACCAGCGCCGTGGATATGCCGTTCTTATAATTTATATCATTGGATATGGCGTGGTTATTATTTAACTCGCGGATATGGCAGGCTTATGTTCACGCTTGCGCGGATATATGAGACATTTCGCCTCCATGAATATGGACAGTACGTTATTGTTGTAACGGTACTCGATTCTCGGATATCGTAGGTTTATGTTTACGCTTGGTTGGTTGTACTAGCATTTACTCCTTGGAGAAGAAGTCTTGCTACTTTCGCAGAATTATCGTTGAGGTCGACGAAACTCCGAGGGTCGGCGAAGTAACGTTCATCGTGACGGTTTGACCATGGCGTCATAGCCCTGCCTCTCCAACGCATGGAAGCTGGACTACAGGAAGTCGCCATGTGCCTGCTCCTGAAATAGCGCGAGTTCGTTAACGAAATGGCAGGCTTGCATTATGCCTGAGGAAAATACGCTAGTATCGCCAGAACACGGGTGAACCCTGAAAGTATTCTGAAATCTGTATGCCAAACGACGAAAAATATAGATTCATTTGTGCGAACCATTTTATTGTATGGACAAAGGACGCGTCGTTTGCAAGGCTTGACTCGACGAGTGAGGTCATCACGTGACTCCTTTTTGGCGCATGCCCCACTGGCGGGTGAGGATGAGAGCGTTGGTAGAAACCTCTGGCGCAAATGATGCTGCAAGCTCAACGCCAGTTGGCCGGAGATGCCGCATCTTGAAATCGCAGGATCCTCTCGTGCTGGCCCCAATTAAAAGGGAAGCTATGGCAGCAGAAACCTCGACATTTATTCATGCTCAGGCCCCTGGGCACCAGAACAATCCATCCGGTTTGTTCACTCATCAACCCTGATTCATGCCCTGTAAAAATCTACATATTTGAAAAACATGAATTGATTTTTGGAAACATATTGGATATGCAGGGTCACAATCCGAAGCTGCTCGGAATGATACCACGAGGGAGGTTGACGACCGTCTATCCTCATCGACCAGAGATGACGTGGCAGTGACGCTACGACCGGCAGCCTCTCTTTCCTGTCTTCATACCCTGATTCTCATTCGCCTCCCCTGCTCGGTTCGCTTCACGAACAGCAATCGGGAAAGCGAATCTGCCCCAGTGGCGAAGGTTCGCACCTCAAAAGCTCCGTCCTCATTTGTGAAAACGATTGTTCCCCGTCTCGAGACCGATCGAGTCGTGCTCCAAGGTCAACCCTGCTGCCGAGCCCCATCCCAGGGATGGGGCGTGCGTGGGTTTCACGGGAGGGACGGATGGTGAACGTGAACGGAGGGAGGTTCGCAGCAACACAACGGAAAGGGCTCGGCCCATCTCCGTCACCCTGACAAGGTTCTAGGATAATGTACGCATCCTCTCCTCCAAAAACCAACACCAATGGATGGCGGCACAGGACATCCCCAGTTTGTCTGTGCCGACGTCAACATCGCTCAGGATCCTGACGAGATGCCGACTGGATCCAGCATTGCCCCAGGCTGGAGACTGGCACGCGGATCCGCCATGCCATGCCGAGTGAAGCTAAAAAGAATATTCTGATGAAGGCCTCTCCTTCCAAGCTGATGGTGCGCTGCACGCGCCATGGTGGCCAGGTCCAAGCACGAGCCCTCTCTGTGACCATGGCGATCCCGCCGACTGGGCCGGAGGCGCGTCCACATCCGCTGCGCCGTCCATGTGCGCCCCCTCCGTAACCATGTCCGCCTCGCGCAACCGTACACATTCAAATAGCCTCTCCTGACCCTTCCACTTTCACAACTGCAACAGTCTTGAATGATCTGCTCTAGTGACGGATGATCTGCAGAGCAATCCAGGCTTCATTCGGCTCTCTACCCGCAGAGTCAGCCTTCACAACAGCACTCAGTCGGAGATCCCAAGCGCTCGTGGCGTCACCGAGTCCATCGCCTCTCGCGGAACAACCACCTCCTTAGTAGCAGTTGATCACATCAGACATGGCGGTTTCCACCTTGACCACGACCGCTGCGAACTTCGAGATCGAGGTCGACGAGGCCATGCTTATGGCCGCATACCTCTCGCGCCACGGCGGAATCTGGCCCGTGGACAGACTGGCGCGCGCGGCCTCGCTTGACCCTTGCGCAACTACCTCTTCCTCCGCCAACGACATCTCTCAACCCTCAGGGTACAGCTCAGTGAAGAACAAGAACAAGATCCTGAAGACGGTGTCTCTGCCAGTCGGCGTGCCGTCCTGCGCCGCCGCCACGTCATCGGAAGCGCGCCGAGAGCGAAGGCTGGGGGAAGAGGAGGAGGGGAGCGATGCTGCTGCTCCTCGGGAGACCTACTCAAACGGCCTCGCCGAGGCTATCCTCGGCGGCAACGTGGGCGGAATCAGCGGCAGGATCATTCCCAGCCCTCGTGACGCAGGCGGGAATTGCGGCAGGAACAGGAGCAGCAGCAGGAGCAGCAACTTGCAAAGGGTTCGAGGAGCGGCGATGGCCTCTCGGCCGGTGGTGGTGTCCGGCTCGCCGGCTGTCCGCGTCACCAGCTTCCAAGTGAGGCCAACGGCGGACAACGATGCCCAGCGAGCCCGTGAGGACGCGGAAGGCACGTCTTCTCCCCTTTCCTTCCCTCCTCCCGCCTGCGACGGCCCCATGTCCACCATCCGTGAAGGAATCCCCTCCCTCCCTCAGCAACTGCGTCAGCGCCTCTGCTCATCTCCCATCCCTGCACAATCTGCCTCGTCTTCCGAGCAAGCGCAAGGCTGTGCAGGTCAGCAGCAGCACCGACCGCAGCAGCAGCAGCGCAGGTCTGCTCTGTCAATGCTGCTGGAGGCCGCTTAACTTGGCACCAGACTAGCAAAATGTCAGTCTCGGGAATGGAGACCCTGTTTGTGCTGTCCTATGCAATCCCTTCCAGGGGCTGAGTAATCTGCCTCCGTGGCACCCTCAGCATTGGAATCATCCCAAATGGGGCTGTGTACCATGATGAGGACCGGGAGTGTGCCGGCCCTGCTCACCTCTTTTGACTGCCTTTCCTTGGCATTGCCAGGAGGCAAGAATTTTTTTGTTGCCAATTTCCATTGAGAATGATTCATGGCTGAGACAGGCAGCTGTGTATGGTACACAGTGTACCATAGCCCTGTAGGGTTGGGTACCGTTTCATTTTGGGATGTTTTTCTTCAAAGAAAGTTACATTTCCGTCCACTTCCAATGCTTTGGCAAAACCATGATGCAATGACAACGCGCTGAGACAAATGCCATGATGGTGCTACCACCTTTTGGTGGACAGTTGAAACTGAATATCCCCCTTTCTCCCCCTTCCCCTTGCCTTATTTGCTTCGTGCGTGTTGGAAAGGGACAGAAATGCTTGTTTATTGACAGTGTTTCAGTGAGAGTGTATCTTGGAATTGCAAACATGTACTTGAACATGGTACGAGAACAAGTGCAGGGGATTATCCATGGCGACTGTTCCATAACCAGGCCCTGCCCTACTGCCGGGAGAATGAAGGGAAATCACCATATGAGTGGTGGAAAATTTGTCAGTCCAGGCTGCAGTCATCGAGTAAGGCCAATCCTAACATTCAACAGTCACTCACTTGGCTACACCTAACCCACATTAGGACAAAGTTCACGTTGAAGCAGATAAACCCAATGCACAACCTTAGGGTGAGGCTGGGTGTCGTTGAAATCGGTCGTTGCCACAACTTATTGTCCACGTGGGTTTTGCCTTACAATTGCCTAGGTTGCGTAGCTTGGCACTCCACATTGATCCGCCCAGATAAACTCAAGGCTTCCCTCCTCCAACAATCATAGCGGGCCCCACACAGAATACGGGTGACTGAATGGAATCGGCCCAACAATCCCCGTCTCCACCAATCACGTGTGAATATCGATAGTTGGAACCTCGACATGCATCCGCATTCGGGAAGAGACGCTCCGGATCTGACCGGCTGCGCCAGTTTTCTGACCAGCGATGATGATGATTGCTAGGCGGCCCGCAAAAAAGGAAACTATGCAGCGTGTTGGGGCAGCAGCGTTGTTGATGCAGCGTGCGGGCTTCCACGCTCGTTGCTTAGATCAGCTGCCCCCTCAGTCTGCTGCTCTAGAGTCTAAGTCTGGAAGCTCTGGGTTTTGTTACTCAGAAACGCGCGCGCCAGAGTTAGCGCCAGAAAGCAGCTGAAAACTGACAATGACTGATTAGGAATGAAGAATGAACAACAATGGGAGNCAAAACCCGGGCGTCGTCCGTTTTGCCTGAAAACTGGACCATACCATAATACCGCCGCTGCGAACGCAGCCGTGCGGTCAGAATCTGCTAGAAAAATAGTGGCGAGGAGTTATGGCAGCCTAAACCCAGATAATGCCCTCAACGGTTTATGCTGCCAAACAGGGCCATGCAACATGCAACTGGGACCCTAGGCAGTGCATGACGATGCAGACGCAATGGGATGCGCTGGACGCATGCAAGCAGCAAATGCGGTGTCAATGACCGCCGGCAGCACGACCGCCGAGGAGGCCTGTCGATGGAGCTGAACGCGTCGCCTGCGAGAGGAGGCTCCAGCGAACTGCGAGAAGACCTCAGCGTGCGTCGGCTCCACCGGACGACACTCCATCAGCGTCGAGTCTCGCCGTCAGTCATCTGCACGCCGATGTACACAAGCCGGGAGGACACAACACAGCACAATGAGAGATGCGCAAAAACCAACACTCCCCCATGACTCACAGGCGTAGTGCACATGGGCGGACAGGGACATGGTCAACATCCAGACTCCCCCAGGGCATGCAGAGACGCAGGCGGAGATAAAGAGAGATCTACTCACGGACGTACACCGACCGAACTCACAGCCTTCTTGAACGAGTCGCGCTTCAGTGCCTTGGTCAGGAAGTCAGCCAACTGCCGTGCTGTCTCAACCCACACAATGCTGATGCTACCGTCATGCAACAATGAACGCACATAGTGATACTCAACGTTGATGTGCTTTGTGCGTGTGTGATGCACGCCGTCATTGTCGGCGATGGCCATGGCACTCTCATTGTCACAATGCAACGTGATGGATGGGACAGACTGACGCAACTCGGACAACAGACGACGCAACCACACACTCTCACACGCGCCTGATCCAAGAGCCACGTACTCAGCCTCAGCAGTGCTGCGTGCAATGCACCCCTGCTTGCCACTGCGCCAGGACACAGCCGTGCCGCCAATCAGAAAGATCCAGCCTGTGCGACTCTTACCGTCCGGACTGCCGGCCCAGTCGCTGTCGGTGTAGCCCGCTGCGACAACAGACGGTTGACGGCGGAACATGAGCCC
>SZWC01014209.1:50654-72088 GCA_023375785.1 Penium margaritaceum | reverse complement strand
GGAGGAGGAGGAGGAGGAGGAGGAGGCAGCGGAGGCGGAGGCAGCGGAGGAGTCCAGTGGCGAAGGGATTCGCGCAAACCGCGAAACCCTAGTGCAGCGGATCATGCTGTTGCTACTGCTGCTGCTGCTGCTGCTGCTGCTGCTGCTGCTGCTGCTGATGGTACTGCTGTTACTCCGGCGGCGGCGGCGAGCCTGTTGCTGACTAGCAGGTGGTCGGCTGCCGACAGGCACAGGCTAGTTTGCCTTGCTCGCAGTTGGTTCGGTCGGCTCGACTGGAACAGCAGGGGTGCCGACGAACAGCTGTGCGGCATTCACGTGCAGTTTGCAGTGAGTCTGTGGCTTGACCTCAGCCTTAGGTTGAAACTTGGCTTTGACGATCTCGGCGTCCACGGCAACCATGACCGCGATCACGATGACGAGGAGGAGGGGGGGAGGGGGGGAGGGTGGGAGGAGGGTGGCGCGATGGTAGAGAAGGGATGGACTAGACATCAACGACAAAGATTGGAATGGCAACAGGAAGTTGAGTGGAGCTCGGACTACTCCGTGAACTTCTTCTCCCTCTCGGTGGACTCCTATCATGCTCTTCTGCTGCCGTTGCCGTTTCCGTCGCTGTTGCAGTCGCTGCTGCAGTCACCGCAAGCGCCCGCTTGATGTGGGTGAAGCCGGCACGTTCGGCACGTCCGCCGTGTGGTTAGGGCTTTCAAGGCCATCGTCCACCTGGCTCTCCTCTACGTGTCTCCTGCGTTAGCTGAACGCTCCCCGGCCCGACCTGCAGCGCGTCTCGCCCATCCCCTTTTCCCCTTACCGGAGAAGTCTCCCTTCAAAACACACCTCAACTTAAAACATACCTCAGACTTCCGCTCTCGGAACGACGAACGGGCAGTGAAGTACAGACAGGTGATGTCGCAGGGGCGATGGGAGAGCTCAGCACAAATCGCCTAGGCACCCCAACTACTTTCATGCCGCTCCCTTTTCGCACTTCACATTCTTGCTTCCCTTACCCCTCCAGGATCGCGACATGGATCTTTTTGGATCGGCACCTGGTGTTGTTCAAGAGAGAGGGGTACGACACAGGACAAAAGACGACGTCATTGACCGAACTGTTGGGCAAAGGGTGTCAAATGCAGAGATCAGAGGAGGGGCAAGAAGAGCCAGGTGCGGCGATGCTTTTTGGAATGGTGGTCGCCTGCCCGCCTCCTGCGAATAGTGGGTGGCACGACAGCACAGCCACAGCTTTCCGAAGTGAACGATTTACGGTCGCGACGACCGACGACCTCCGGATCTCCCGCGAGACCAGCGGATTGCGAGCGTTCGAGACGGCAAGCCGAGGGTAGAAGCACAGAAAACAATTGTTTGCGAGAAGGCGAGCTCCCTGGTGTCTTTGGAAAACGTGAGAGGTGCGTTGGAAGACAATGAGACCGCTATCAAGCGTTCGATGCAGGATCGGACGCTGTGCAGGAGTCTTTCCAACAGTGACATTTTCCGGGCCCTCCGTGCCACGACTTGCGAGGCACGGCAACTAGGGGGTGGTTTGAGGCAGGCTGCAAGTGGGCTAGTTCGTGGATGGACGTTCGCCCCAAGCTCCAAGGGCATCGGAGTGCGGACGTGGCCAGCATGCTAATGAACCGAAAAGGGCAGGAATGGCAGTTGCTAGAATGTGATCATTCACCTTCGCTTTCAGAGGCTGGCCCATCAAACCCATCGCTTGTTGCTTTTGACTGAAGCAATTTCAAACTGTAAGGCGAAACTGCTTCTGGTGATGTCATGTTAGTAAGGGACTGTTAAGTTCGGGGAAAACCTTCGTTTCTATCCGAACCGGGTGACCCAACCCAACTCAAACACACGAAACAAAGTTGCGCGTATCGGTACCTTTGCATCAAGTCACGACACAAATCGTCGATCGATTTGCAAGAGCTCCAGGAACTGGCCATTTGATTTGTCTCTAGGTATCAACTTCAGTATTGTCTGCCGTGCCTTCGCCAACTAAGACAATGAAATTATTGGAAGTCATGTGAGAATTGACTCCATCAGACTTATCTAAAAGGGATTTTCCACTGAAGTATTTTTTTTCGAAATTCTCCTATTGCAACTAGGGCCAACACAGGCTGTCAAGAAAGGAACAGAAACGTTGCTCTCCAACTCGCATTTCAGAATACAAAAGTTCTTAATCAACTTCACAAATAGGGAGCTATTACGCCACTTTGCTACTAACTAGATGTACGAAGCAAATCATTAATGATGTTGACAACCACATGCCCCTTTCAATATGATTCTCAATTCTCTACGATCCAGTGCAATAAAATACTAATATCTTGCATTCTTCAAGTCTTCTTTCTGACACGTTAACATTAATGTAACAAGGACCTATCACGTAATTTTAATCAAACAATTCCTTCATAATTCACATTAACTTTTCACACTTTTCTTTTTCATGCAGATAAAATCTTGTAGGCTCAACAATTGAAGAACGTCACACGTACCAAAAAACTAAAAAAAACAAAACTTGATCCGATGAATAAGTCGAAAATGAAACCATAACTCGTGTATGTCCAAGACTTCCACGAGTCCATTAACATCATTATTAAGCTTTTTATCCTTGCATGAATGACCCATTGAACGTTGACAATGGAAGTTTAACAAAGTTGATTGAAAGGAATTTTGGCCATCTGCACCGACCTCAAGTGTTAAGCTTCCAAATATTCATAAACTTTCCACCACTTTCCAAAAGGGTCGATTAGTGTATTGGGAACTGTATCAATGTTTTGATAATATCCAATTTACTTCCCAATGGCGCTACAGCATTAAATAATCGTGCCTCGATAATCTCAAAAACCCCAAACATCTCAATGGATTTTCTTGGTGAGACCACTCACAACCCAACATCACACACGCCACTAAGCTCGAGTGTCCAAAACAGGAAAATGCCTCCTTATATGCTCACAATGTTTGAAATTTATCATCAAAGTATACTTAAATCATCTTTTGCTTTGAACCTCATCCACATGCACCATCCATATTCCGCTAAGCAGAACATTTGGTGTTGGAGTGTAACAGCGCTAAACATGCAACCAATACACAAATTATAAGAGTAGAACCTAGCACAAATCTTCAATTCATCTCCATAGTACACAAATTTAATAAATATTGTAACAAAAATGGTGAACACAAAGACACTACTTAGTGTGAGTAGTGATATCCAACGAAGACTCCATTGATAGAAAGTTCATGAAACATAATCGACAATGCTCCTCTAGGCACCATATAGTAGCAAAAACTTTTCAAGAACATGGCACAACATCGATGAACCCAAAACCCAACCCAGTGACGGGCCATATAAGATGTGCGAACCCTTTCTCCCATCTGTTTCTCGCCTACAAGACACCGGACATAATGGTTCTTCCACAAATTTCATATCAATGAAGAATTCAACTAGACATTTTTAGGATTGTAGCACCTCAACACCTATCCGCTTAAAAACAATTATGTGGGAATGAAGAAGTTTTTGAACGCACACAAGAGAAGTAATACTCACTAGAAAAAATATTCAACTCTTTGGTAAGTTTTGCGGTGTATTTCGACACTACAATGTACATTAAAGATAAAAGGAAAGTGGGCATCGCAACCTCTTTTTACCACTACATGCATACAAGTTGGTTGCTTGAACTAAAGGTCATCAAACGAAAGACGTAGATGATGTTATATTTATAGAAAACATTACCATTACCACATCATTCAACGCAAACTATTTACCTCACACAGCATTAACCCACCGTGGCATGACATCCCCACTCCACTAGAGAAATAGCTGGACTAAAGGTGGGCCATACTCACACACTTTGGAGAAATGAATGGGACGTTTAACGCACGGTGTATGCTTGGACACCAACATTCAAATTTAAATGTAGCAAAGAATGCATAAGGTTTCCGGTAAATCATTACAAATAGTGACCTCACCCTTAACCAGCTCGAATTCTACAATTACCAAAAACCTTGATAACAACATTTGGCAAGAAATCACCATACTCTTCAACTACCGTATTGTCACCTACATTCACCTGATTTTTCTAACCCAATATCGTGATACTTTTACTCACCCAGAATTGGGTGCTTTTGATTTTTCATGAGATCACCCAAATCACATGGCTCAAAATATGCGATATTCATATTCACCCATTGATCTGATCCCAAGGATCAATCCTTATGTGAGACCTTGTAATCTGCACCTCAATCATCAAAACAATGGATGTAGGTGAAGAATTTTGAGACTTGAAGATGAACATGGCTCGTTAGCGTGCAATGCAAGTCCCTATCCTCTCATTGTAAGTGGAAAATTTGACAAAACAAGAGCATTTTGCACACCATAGGTTCTAAATTTTCCAAATCATCAACTGGATACACCCAAAAAACATGAATAACATGTAGAACACATGGAAGAACTAAAATACATGTTTTAGGGAAAATTATGCAACACTACAGTATTCTGATCTTCCACCATGGTAGCCCATTGCATCAAAAAGAGCAACAAGAATGCTCTTATGTAGAAATTAAATGAAATAGAACTCAAGGCCACAATCCATGACGTGCCGGATGAAAATTACAATCAACAACAAATTTATCTCAAATGGATTTTTGTTTACCATCAATGAAATCAACGACTATGCAAGTGTTGAGGAAAGTCACTACACATCTTGTATGACAATAAAACAATAACAAATTGGAAAATAGGGAAATGTTACAAAGAAAATGAAAAGGAATCAAGAAAATCAAAAGGAAAGATTATACCATACAACTCATATTCCATTAGAAATACTTGCATTGATCAATCGCACATTTGAATGGATAACATTGCCAAATATGAGGGTTTCTATGAGTGCAAAGTTCAAAGAGGGGTTCGAGCACAAATGACAACTGATAAAATTACATGTGAAATTTAAGGGATTCTACAAAACAAAAAACCATATAAGCACTAGAAGATAGATAAGCTGAACATAACCTTGTAATAACAATATGGTTTTATTACTAGCTTAACACTTGAAATAGGAGCATATTCAAGCAGAAACCATCAACAGATGAATGCACATTTGTTAACTTTAGGAACCTTTCCAAGTTAAAATCAAATATTCAAAGAAAAAAGCAATTAAACGTGCTCTTGTTGACATTTCTAGTGAGGTACAATTTGCATGTAGACTTGAGTAGTGAATACGTTTACATCATCACTCATGGCACAAAAAGGAACCACTCTCTTGTTGGGCAAAACACGATGTTTGGAAGGTAATGAATAACTAAATGAGATAGAAAGTACCAAAAGTCACATCAATCCAAAAAATGGGTTATACCACTCTACATGGCTCACAAGTATCTTAAATGTTATGCGCAAAAGTGGTTGTCCCTGATTGGCATAAAGCCGGGGAAAAAACTAAGAGTGGCTACTCAATGTGAAGACAAGGTAAGTAGGAAAAGCAATGTTAAAGGAAGAACCAAATAAACATCCAAAGCTAAAATCACAATTTTTAAAACCGATTTTGCAACACGTCAAGGATTTTTACGGGGTTTTTAGATAACAACTACAATAAAATCAACTTTCACAATGAAGTATCAATCACAAGATAGACATGAAGCCAAATAAAAATCAGATTTTTTAAGAAACATATTGCATGAGTGACCACAAATGGATCAAACCTAAACATTAGGTTAAGAATATGCTTGGTGAAGATCTTATCAAACCATCCACATTGCTTTTCATAATACACATGCTTTTGGATGAAATATAAAATAAATGAGATGTAGATCTACAAGCACTATGGAGCGTTGAACTAAATCATCTGAAAGAATCTTTACCCGTCTTCACGAACTAGTACAACATTTTCTGAACTCCTTGGGGCAAGAATTTTCAACCAAATTGACTTACGTAATGCCTATCACTAGATGCACATATTTAAATAAATGAAGAAGACTGATTTCCTCATCAGATGTGTGCATTTCAAGTTCACAACTATGCCATTTGGAATCACAAATTCCAATGGAGCATTCGTGGTAACAATGCAAGTCATTTATTTTTATAAACTTTACGGTTTTTTGGACGCGTCTTTTAACATCCTACTATAACGTTGGAATATGAAAGAGCATAATTATTATCTCCTAAATAATCTAAAAAATGTTTAAGGATAGAATTTATACCTATATACTATCAAAATGTGGGTATGGTCGACGTTCCATCACATTTTTAGGCCACATCATCCACCTTGGACGGATCACCATGGACTCAAATAACCTCAAGGCGGTCAAGATTTGTTGAATTCAAGTAATGCTTGAGATTTAAAAGTTATTTTTATCCTTAAACTAACATTCTTCATGACTACAACCAAGTGTTGCATTTACCATTTCTCTCTTTCATAAAAGGATTAAGTGGTCTATGAAATAGCAAACACCAAACACCCAGACCTTTTCACTTGTCTTATAATTCACAAATCCAATGGTGGAAAACGTCATGGTAACTGACATGTGAAACTGAACTCTTGGAGCCTTTCTCTTCAAAGACAACGGTAGTAGATAAAAATCAATTGTGTTGATATAACAGAACCTTGTTACACTTTGTGATGGATGAAAAAGAAACGTTTGTATTCATGCATGCGTATAAGACAAGGAAGTGTAACCTATGGTGCCAAACATTCATGGTCCACACAGACCACCATGCACTCAAATATCTTCAGTCACAATCAAATTTAAACCATCAACAAAGTTGATGGATAGAGTTCCTCAAGTCCAGCTTTGACTACTACATTGAGTTTTGACCCTGAAAAAACTGCATTGAATGCTCTTTATCCAGGGACAAGAAATGGTGACTGATATTTAGATGATGCTTGTTGAAAATGACCCTTACCTCATGAGAGAGTTTGTGAGAGGTTATGAAAAATTTTGCATATCTTAGAAGACAAGGTTATATTTTAAGAATCCATTCTTGCAACAAAGATTCATTATTCATGGATAACATTTTCCATCAATCAATTGCAAAAACTGGTATTGAAAGAGTATCACACCATAATTCAAGATGGACACTTTGACTTGGACAGTAAGTTTAAGAACTTGACAAATTATTACTACTAGAACGAATTTAGACCGACATGGAAACCTTCGCTAGATTGTGTGACACCTCTAACATTAAATATCTCACTACAAGTACTACTCCACCCTCTCCTTGTTATAAGGGTGTCTTGGTTTGACAATACACCCTAACATTCTTAAGGCCTAACATAAGGAGCTCGGATCACTTGTGCCACCTCCCACTACTTTTACTAACCTTGAATGTGGGCACCAAATCCCGATGCAAGGGCATAAGCATACTTATGTGTGTTGAGCTAATAATCACCTTAAGTATGTTGGAGTGAGTGATAACAGTGCGGATTTTCTTCTTCAGTTTGGAATAGACGTCACTCCAATCGGAGATACAGAGAAAGTTTAAGGGATTTTTCCATGAATCCACAAGATCCAGGTTGGCTAAGAATCTTAATGAGAAATTCTAGAATTTCTCCGACGAGCAGCCTAAAGGGTGTGAAAGGTGCTTTATAGACAAGCATGTGCATGATGAGGGTGCATGCTTCTAGAAACACAGTCCTCCATAGTGCTGCATAAACACTCAAAAGAAGAGGGGCTTCACATGACTTGACAGGCAACATGTAGCCTGAACAAGAGGCGTGCACAATATCACCTCAACCGTGCATGAAGCCCAAACACTTGGATCTTCATGAGCCAGTTAGGTACAAGCTTCTGGTGCATCTTGATTGACAGGCCCGATGATCAAGCATGGTAACATCAACCATCCTGAGAGGAAAGCCCGATGAGGAAGCAACCTTTAGGTGACGTTTCACCTAAAGACCTGTTGAACCTTCCCCTTGGAGTAGCACATGTGCACGTAAGAGCCCAAAACTGAAGGAAGCTTCCATCGGATGGAAGCTTGTCCAGAGTAAGGCAGAGGTGGAACCAGACCTAAACAACCTAGAGGAAGGTTCTCGTTCAGGTTCAACTTGCCAGGACCTCTAGTACAAAAGTCGAAGGTCATGCACTTTTCAGCATTCCAAATCTCTAGTATTATCTCTAAAATCAATATCTCTAGTGCAATCCCCAATAGGTCTATCAATAAACCATGTGCAAGGAACTATGCTTTAGCACCAGAGTACCTTCAACCAAGATGCGACCGAAGTTCCTCTCAAGACCCTTGTAAGCCTGGCAGTTGCATATTAGTCCGAGGAGGACACCCCAGCATCCTGAGGGCCATTCACTACTGCGACGTTGGTTGTGCCGAGACCTTTGATTTGATGGCCTTGACGGCCTAGCAAGGTATTGTGCCCCGCTTTTGGGCCACGTGTTATGTGAGAGCATAGAGTTGCATTTGTTTCTAAAAATGTTGTTCCTTGCAAAATTCTTGTAATTTTAACAAGATTCAATGACACACTTCTTACTTCCGCTAGTTTTTCATCCAAGTGTAGAAGGCATGCTTGTTGGGCATGAGAGAGCCTACAATAGCAGAGGACCCCCTTGCTACATTAGAGCACGTGGTAAATTTCTCACTTTAAGCTCCCGAATCTCGACAAATTAATCCATGGTCTTTTTAACCCTCTACCTATTGCTCATGATGAAGGGGTACGTAACCCTTAGGTGATGCAAGGAATTACCTCTTGATGAAAAGGTACATCTAAAGATGGTAATCTGTTGGCGCTCTTTGTTGATGTGGGAAGAATGGGTTTTTAAAGTTGAAAGTACCCCTTGACGCTTTGTAAGGAGCTTGAGGCTAAAGGCCATCCCAAATAATATTCAATTATCTTAGGCTTCAACACACATATTGAGGACAAAAGATGTTGCTGAACTGGTAACCCCAAACTTAGCAAAATTTCAAAAGAAAATTTGACTTGTGAATCGAAAATTCATCAACCATATTCCAACACTTCCCCTTAATCAATGGACGGTGAACCATTGTAAACATGTTTTTTTAAACTTTTGTTGATGCAAAAGAAATGTGTTGGCTGAGGGGATGGAGATCTGCCTTTACACTTGAAGATGGAGGCTTTAACTCCCAATTTGTTGTAGAATTAATTGAAGGCATTCAAGAAAAAGGATTTTGGACTTCCTTGAGAACCTTTGGGAATGAGTACATCTTCTTGAGAGAAAGCTTCATGAAGAGAGGAACCTGATGGTTTTTTGTTTCGTTTAAATTGGACCTGAAATGAATGAGAATGGTCCGATTAAAGTTTGTGTTACTTTTTTAGTTCGCAAAGATTCTTGATTGGACATAAACAAAATCTAAGCAAACTTCAAACAGTGATTTGTTTGTCATTTTTGGAGCATAAGCACAATTTTGGCTCAACCAAATTGCTCGTGAATGCGCATTTCATGAACCCTGTCCATGGGTCTTGATTGGGCATGATGGCTCGATCGTTGTAAGCGAGCATGCCCATTTGGGCGTTGGAGAGAAGGAGTTCGGTCCACATGCCAAAAAGGGTGGATTGGGTAGCGTGCCATCGCCCACGGCCCCCTTGGGTTGCACAAAACCGCTTGCGCATTCGGAATGGGGAGGAATGCCAGAATCCGAGTCCTCAAAATCCAAACTACCCAAGAATAAGTCGTTTCGAGTTTTGAAATGAGGCATAGTCTTACACTTCAAACATGAAAGTTGCAGATCTACTTCAGCTTTAGTAGAGGTAATTTAGAGTTTGTGGAGGAAGACATTCCTTCACAAGACTTAGAAACTTCAGAGGAAAAACAAAGAGTGTTACTTGAAGGCACTTTGAGTTGAGGAAAATCCAAAGCGAGTAAAGGTAGCTCCAAACCTTTGTGAGTATTGATGAAGCCAATGTTCAAACCAACATTATGATGGGTTGATGACTTGAATTCGAAATCCTCCAGTATATTGAAAAAATAGTGCATATTACTCGGGATGCTTTGGATGTTATGATGATAATTTGTTCCATAAATGGGTATTGATATTCAATTATGAGGCTCGGAAGAGCAGTTGGTCTCAGTTGGTCTCACAGTGACTTCATACAAAAGGATCCTCCCCTTGAAACTACAACCCCTCTCCCCCTCTTGCTCCAAGCTAGTAGAAGGTCTAGCTTCTGGTGAACCTTTGAACAAGTACATCAATGTTGGTGGCTTGCTTGTTGGTCAAGGTGCACTTGTTGATGTGGAAAGCATTTTAGCCAAATTGAAAACTGTTGATGCTTTGATGTCACCAATTGAATGTGGTGAAATGTTATAGGGGTTAGAACCCATGAGATTTGGTTTCTTGAGATTCACCAAGGTTGTTGCTGAAAAATAGTTTTTTGAATTTGATGGAAGATCATCATTGTTGATGATTGTTGCCTTGCTTTGCCATCTCCTTTTGGGTTTGAGCATCTTCTATGTTGAAGGGCGTGATTCCTGTTTTTTATTGTACATGAAGTACATGAAATACTTGGTATATTCCCAATATATAGTTAAGCCTAGTCTTCTTCTAACTTCTTTTTTATTAAAGACATTGTGTCATCTCCATGATGTTGTTTTTTTACAACATTCTCCTCAAAACGTCGATGAGTATAAGCAATCTCAATCCTTTGTTCAAAAATAGAATTGATTGATTGGTCCTCTCTAAACTTGAACTTTAATTTTCGTGCTTTCCTGACTTAAAGTGGTTCTTGAATACACTTTAGGTATTCTTGCATTATCTAAGTCTTGGCCATAAATTTTAAAATTTATTCCTCCATGAAGGTCGTTTCTGGTTGATAACCCTTAAATCTCGATGATGTTTATGATTTTAGGAGACCACAAAATTCCTTTTGAAGACTAGTTGAAGGCAATACACAAAGACAGGATTTCAGGGAATTCAAATAACTTTTGGCTTTATCAAAATATGGCGCTCTTCTGGAATTATTACTGAATTGCAATTATATGCCACAGCAATATTTTTCATTTAAGTTCTCAACAAACAGTGTTACTCACATAAGAGGATCTCTTCCTGATGCACTGATACAATGGTGGAATTTTATAGTGAAGGGGGTCAAACCTGCACTTAAAATCTGACACCACAGCTGAATATACTAAAAAAATAAATTATGAGTAAACGGACAATCTTCCAACAGGTCATCTTCCTATGACACAAAAAGATGGACTGCCTTGCACAAAAATTCGCAATCAAACTCACATTTGAAATTAAAAGACATTTACCAGCCTCACATAGACTCGTAAGAATGCCTTATGCACACTCTACATAAGCATGAATACACATTTAAGCAACATCACAAAGCTAAGGATGACCCTAGACTTACACAACTCACTAGAACATCGTAACCAGTGAAGACTCAGATAAGAGAGTCACGTAAACGTTGGTGAATATTCACCCACACCTAAACACTATTACGGCCTAAGAGAAGTAGCTATATCACTTGTGCTAGCCCCCACCACTGGTACTAGGCTTGAATGCGGACACCAACTCCCAGTGCAAGGGCACTAGTGTAATTGTAAGCGTTGAGCTACAAAACTAGAGTTATGGTTAATCATTCCCTTTTAATATATAATGCTACGTTTTTATAATACATCCTGATTAAGTACACTTCCTTTAAGCTTCCATTGAGAACTTCACTTCCTTTCACACTATGTCTTTAGTAGAAATCAACATAAAAATTTTCAACATCAAATAGGTGTCTCCATGTTTCTGAATTAGAATCTTTGGCTTCAAAAGGAAATTTACATGCATTTTAATGTTTCTTAAGAAGCCTTCATATGTCCCTTGATTCATGCATCAATTGTTTTTTCTGTCGTATTCCTCTTAAATAAACCATTTGGTCCTAAACCCCTCGTTTCCTTCATTATACATGCATACGACAATAAATGCCGATAGCATGATATGTTTCTGGTTACCATTTACTCGACAAGCCCCCTGCAAATGCAAGTAGTGTATTGGGGAAGTGTATTGGGGAGTGTATTGGGGACTATATTGGGGGAATGAGGTTTTTTTGAACTTGTATAAAGGTAGGTCCGCACCTCCCTCTGAATACACTAGTTTAGAAAAAAAAAGGCTCCCCAAGCTACACTCTTCAATACACCACCCCAATACACTTTCAAATTTTTGGGGGAGTGGATCAAAATACAAAAACATTCCTCCTCCCCCTCCCAAAGTAGACAAGTGTATTGTGGGAGTGTAGTT
Source organism: Penium margaritaceum (assembly GCA_023375785.1). NCBI lineage: Eukaryota > Viridiplantae > Streptophyta > Zygnematophyceae > Desmidiales > Peniaceae > Penium > Penium margaritaceum. Next base: position 59,916 of record SZWC01014209.1, on the reverse strand, counting down.
CAGAGTGTATCTGGTAGACAAGAAAAAAGAAGACGTGTATATCTACATAAAGTACTTGTAAGCCGTTCATTTCAAGCATCCGATTTTCCTGCAACGTCTACATAATCAGCTACAAGAATGTACACAAATAGATCAATGTGATTTTACCTCGCCAGAACGCGACCCAAAGTGGATCCCCTTATAAAAACTTCTATTGTATTAAGGAACTTTATTGGTAGGTGTCTTGGAAAAATAACTTTTTTCATACTTTTGTAACAATAGGTCCGCACCTCCCTCCAGATACACGAGTTTCAAAAACAAGGGTCCCCCAAATACACTTTCCAATGCACCACCCCGAAACACTTCCAATTTCTAAGGGTATACAAGGACCCCCATCCACAAAGTGGACAAGTGTATTATGAGAGTGTAATTAGGAGTGAATCTGTTATGAAGGAAACAAATAGACTTGTGAAAATATATATTAATAACTTTTAAGCCCTTGATTTCAAGCATCCAATATCTCTGGCTTTGTCTACATAACCCAAAGCAAGACTGTACACAAACAGCTCAGTGTACTCTGACCCCGCCACAACAGGACCTCAAGTGGATCCTCCTCCTAAAAACCTTATACTATATTGTGCAAATGTATTGGTGAGTGTACGGGGAGAACGAAGTTTTTTTTTACGTTTGTAATAGCAGGTTTGCACATCCATCTGAATACACTAGTTAAAACCAAAGGCGCCCACAGCTACATCCTCCAATACACCACCCTTATGCACTTTGAAAAGCTGGGGAGGGGAGGTACCAAAATAAGGACCCCCCTCCCTCCCAACGTGGACGAGTGTATTATGAAAGTATAGCTAGGATTATATCTTGTTCAAAGGAGGAAAATAGACTTGTGTACATCTACATTATGTACATGACAATCGTCGACTACAAGCATCCGACATCTCTCACCTTGTCTATATAGCTAGCTTTAAGACTGTACACAAACAATTTAGTGTACTTCAAACCCACCACAATGGGAGAAACAACCCCCCACAAAACCTTCTATTGTCTTGGGGAAGTGTATAAAGGAGTGTATTGGGGGAGCAAAATTTTTTAAAATTGTGTAATAGCAAGTCCACAACTCCCTCCAAATACACTAGATTACAAAAGATGGCTCACCAAGCTACACTATCCATTACACCATCCTAATACACATTCCATTACAGGGGGGAGGATCGAAATACAAGGACCCCCTCCCTCCCCCCAAGTAGACGAGTGTGTCCTAGGATTGTAGCTAGAAGTGTATCTAGTAGACATGAAAAAAACATACTTGGATACTTCTACAATAAGTAATTGTAAGACATTGATTTCAAACATCCAACATCTCTCGCTTTTTCTACATAACTAGCTATAAAGATGTACACTTACAGTTTACTGTAATTGAACCTTGCCACAACCAAAACCCATATTGCCCCCCTCCCACCCCCCACAAAACCCCTAATTATATCGGTGAAGTGTATCGAGGAGTGTATGAGGGAACCAAATTATGTTTGGACTTTTCTATCAGCACATCCACACCTCCCTTCAAATACGCTAATTTAAAAGTGAACGTTGATCCAGACACACTCTCTAATACAACACCCTAATACAATTTTGAGTGGGAGAGGGGGGAGCAGACTCGAGTAGTACCACATTGATGACACGATCGACAGTCAACCCAAGGAATACTGAGCTTTGACTAGCTCATCACGTTCGAAGTAACTCGCACACACGGTAACCTTCCACGTTACGCCTGTGTAGAATTATGAACGATGTAGGTAAGGATTTCATACTACAGAAATAGCAAAAAATGTAGAATGTCCAAACTCTATGCATCATTTGAAGAAAAAGTATGATTAACTATTTTCAACATATTATATACGTTAGAGTCATTTTTGACATATTTTTCACGAACTCTCTTGTGAATAGAGGTCATGGAAATCCAATTGTTTATGTTCACATAACTATGTATGAGCTTGAGTCGAACAAGTAACTTCCTATAAGCATAAAATATTTTCTAGGTTTCTTTCATGGAAGGATCTTTACCATATGCTTTTCTCTCAGACACACATTAGCAAGTGTATTGATTGACTCAAAATCAATCTATCTAAATGAGGAACTTAATACTTAAATTAGTCTTGGGTATTGTTTGCCTTGTAGCTGCTGCAGATGATGAAGGGGTTTGTTCCCTTTATGTGATGTAATGAAGTACCTCCTGATAAATGGTCCATCTGAAGGTGGAAATCTTTTGAATCTCTTTGGTGATGTGGCGAGAAAGGGCTTTCAGAGGTTAAAGTACCCCTTGATGGTTCGGAAGGAGCTAGGAGGCCAGAGGCCATACCAAATGATATTAAAGTATTTGAGCCTTGAACACACATCTTGAGGATAGACGATGCTGCTATATTAGCCACTCCAAACGTCTTCAAATTTCCGTAACAAATTTTACTAGTAAAAGAGTAATTCATCGACCACTTTTTCAATAGTTGCAACTACTTCCAACTCAAATCATATACCTACACAAAGCACCATGTCTAATCACAAGCAATGAAATAGCCACATCACTAATAATTTTGGTACAAACGTATTATGTATTTCTACGTTCATTCTTACAAAAACTTCCAAACCATGCAAACCAAGAAGAAGCTCGAACAACTAATCGGTACTTTATGCCATGCATACGCCAAAGATTCAGTCGCAAAACTACCAAACTCGCATATAACACCATAAATTCTTTCATTTTATGTTTGAGATTGTTCATAAAAACAAGATGCCACATCCATAGGACTATGGAACAAAACAAACACTCTTCAGCTACAAATCTATTGACAATACTTCCCTAACATCTTCACAAAACATGCTAAAATCTTCCAAAGCGCAAGAGGTTCATTGATCGATGGACCATATTCATAGTGATGAAGTGCTTAGTGTGCAAACTTTACAACAAAAAAACATGACAAGACTTGGACAAGACTTGGAGAATCTCAAATCCTTATGTTCAAGAAAATTTGTAGATGGAGTGAGTTCAAACGCTAGTCCTTGCTTACCTTTCCATACCGGGCTGCATGGCCTACTCTTCCACATCAAACATTTCAAGCAATACTAGGATCCCATGGGAACATTTCTTGGCTTGAACAATACTCTTCCACCTAGAATCCAAGTGGACAAGTATTCGAAGTACGTGATTGAAGAAATCCTTCAATATTGACACCGTAGGAAAACGATTGAGTATTTGGTCTAGTGGTGTGGTTAAAAAGTCATGAAAACAATTGGAAGCCTTATGGTGACCTCAAATACAACAATCATCTAATTTTTACTTATTATCCTTGTCACTAGCATGTCAACTAATGCGCTAGAATATCGTGACTAGAAGGGGGAACGTGTTATATCTTACATGTAGAAAAGTCACTAAACATCATGAGTAGAAATTTTTATCCATAAACTCATAGCCCTATTCGCCTCCACCTTATGTGTTTTACGAAGTTCAAACAAGGGAATTTTGGCCACCCGCCCAGACTTCAAGTGTTTTGCTTCCAAAGGTTCTAGAAATTTGGGCCACTTTCCTAAGGCCAACACAAGTATCACATATTCTATCAATGTTTCAACATTAACTTATGGTAGTTATTGTGCTTGGATGTCATGAACTTCCTTTATATTAGTGGAATCGGTTGTTAGCCCACTGTTCATCATTTTACATAATATGCTAATGCAATAAGGGTTGATAATTGAAGTTTAAGCCCTTATCCATTTCTTTAAAGCACTTAACTTTAATGTTATTGAAACCTAATGCTCATGAATTCGGATTTCTTCTTGGCAAAGTTTCAGGATATGACCACTCACGATAGGAGTTCACATTTCTCACTTTGCCGTAACGTTAAAGGCTTAACATATGCATCATTGTGTTTCTTCTTGAAATGTATATGTATTCTACATGAAGGAAGCTTTTCATCAATCAAAACTAAGTATTGAATTCAAGAAATCCAAGTTTCCTAATTCCTCAAATATTATCATGCTCCACACCTCTTCCATCTAATGAGCTCACTTTTTGCTTTGTATCACATGATATGCTCAATATTCTTACTTTCAACCATCTATTAATACCAAAAAAAAAGAACTTTTTCATTTTTTGTATTCGAACTTCAACCTTTCTACACGGTCACAAATGCATTCATGATGAAGTAAAATAAGAACGTGGAATACTTATAGAATAACCTTGTTTACATGAATCAAGAGACTTAACAAGGTACATATCACACCATAGTTTGAAATATTTTCCTTTTGCAATCATGTATTTTGAAAGCCCTATGTATTGGTATTTTTCTTAATAAAAACCTCTATTTGAATATGTCACACAAGTGATTTACAGTAACAGCCTCCACTCTTCAATTACGAGTTTTTTCTAACTTTATGCATTTGCAAGGGAGAAAAAATGTAGTTTTGGGAGTTTTTTTTAAGTAGCACACAAAACGATTTGTTCTCTATAGAAGTACAAAAAACTTTCCACCCTACTAAGTATCAGGCTGAAATGGCCTTTTTTATTACAAGAACACAAATCTATCCACCCATGGAATATAACACAAAAAACCTTAGGGAAATCGTTTCTAGTCACAAAAAAGCACGCAATACTTTCCAATTTGCACAGTTCATTCCACGTGGTAACAGACCCTTGCAAAACTTTGGCGGGCTTTCTACTTCCCAATAGTTGTTCCTCTGTGAAAGAAAAGGCCATGTAAGTGAAATAGAAGGTGTGTTGCTTAGATTTCGGAAGTTGAACCTAGGGAAAGAAGAATTTAACCGTTTTTTTGGTCCATGGAATGAGTTTATGTGGAAATGTTTGTACGCTATTTATGGAAAACTACTTTTTTTTGCTTCCAAAAATTAGCCAAAAAAATGGATGCCTAGGCTCACTCCAGGCATAAGCAAAAGGGAGTGTTCTGAACCTTATTTTACTAGGGTCATTCTTAACAAGGGAGTGTGACGCACCTTTCAACACTACTTTTGCTTACTTTCACTTACTTGACCTTCCTTCAAAGATATAAACAACCATTGCAAAGTATAATGGCCACCAAAGTTTTTAGTGGGCCTTGCATGCGCAAGGTGGAAAGTTTTGTGTGCTCTTTTGCGATGGGATATTCTTGTAATGGACACTTTTCTTGCTATCCTTTGGGTTGGACAAATCTCTGTGCTGGTAAAGCGACTGTACATTTTATGGGGTGATTTTCGGATTGGATATTTATGTATTTATACAGTTTCCTGTTCATCTTTTGAAAACCTTTGGAAAAGTTCATTTTTCTTTTTGCTTATATTGAGAAGCTACTAGTGAACTATTGAGAACGATGTCTAAGGAGCTCATCTTAGGACAAATCATTTTATAGGAGATAATCGTTTTGCTACTTAAGGAATCACTTTCACCGGCAGTCATTTTTTGTCCGGGAACCCTAGAGGGTGCTTGCCAGCGTGAACGAGAATCTCCCTCGCGGAGGCGCGGGGCATCCGTCTCTCCGGTTGGACGGAAGGTCGTGACATGACCAGCTCAGAACCTAGCGGCCAGTCCTCGTTGCGAGGGGTCGCCGAAGACCGAGGACGACCTGTCCTCTCTCACGGAGGCGCCAGGCACCGTTTGTCCCCTCCTCCCGGGCTTCGTGCCGAGTCCAAGGGTTTGTTACGAGAAAACAAATATCCAGATACCCCGGGTTCAAAAACCGAAGTCGCCGAGCCCTTCGTCGCGGGGACATTCGAATAAAGTCGCCCCGCCTTTCATCGATTCATCCACAAAGCCCCGTATGAACTATTGTAAATCCAAGAAACCCCGTGAAGGCCCCCAGAGTACATTGTAACATTCCAATATACCCCGGAATAAGGGGTATATTGTAACATAACATACCCTGTTTCCGTAATGAGTCGTTTACGGTATTTTTAGCATTCTTTCTATTTCTCGGAACACATCCTATGTAACAGGTGGAAGAGCCTCCTATCGTCAGGTGTCGTTTCAACGACACCTGACGATAGGAGGCAAACGATATACAATGTATCCGCCCTTCCTCCACCCCGCCTTTTTGGAAGGTCGGGTTAACTTCATGAATATGTTTGATGTAAATAACAGTTTTACATTGAGAGATGGTACTGAAGCGGAAAAATGGAAACTTATGGACAATGATCATGTGCCCGACGGGATACCTCGTTACCGAAACTCCGGCTGCGGGGCGTCCTGAGACATAAGTGGTCAAGTCGGGGCTTATGAAAACACAAAATCGAAAGACGGGGTTAATGGAAACAGAAATCCTTCGAATGTGGTGCATAGTTTTTCCGAACATCCGGAACGGGGTACCTCGCAACGTTGCCGTTGTTTCGACTTAAACTCACAGACCATTCACTACGGTGGTGAACATCGGGACAAGCCAAAGTACTTGCTCTGTCAGACCACATGTGTCCGCTGCCTGTCCGATATGCCGTGCCCTGCAAATGTTTGATAATAGGTCCTCATAGAATCAATCCTCAAGCCGCCCTTATCAATCCGGTGCCGGCAACTTTACTGGGCGGACTTGTAACCTGCCCAAATTCCGCAAGCATAACCTCTGGGTTTCTCCTGTTTGGGTGACATAGTAACCTATTACAATCGGTTCGTGACCAAAAGATGCTCAAAGAAAATCGTGATTAGTGGATCGGTAATTTTTATGACATATCCACTAATCAAGATGCAAGAATTTGTAGGACCGTATGCCCCCCCAAATCCGCGGACGCACAACCGGCGTCGGCCCAGACAGAAAGGATCACGGACATCGACGAGGATGTCCAGACAGACCCTGGATAGTACGGAATGACAAGTCTGACGCCAGGACATAAGGGTAAGGACTGTACGTTGGGTTGGGTCCAACCTGTAGCGCCAGTGTGCCACGTGGCTTGGACTGGACCTGGCCTGTGGGGCGACGGATGGGATGAGTTGAGGGTCGGAGACCCTCAACTACCGCGGTTTTGGCCCAGTGGGCCAAGCTTCCCGTCCGTTCGTTACACAACCCCTCCTGTCCATTGGCGAGCAGGATTCATTTACGGAACTGGTCGTCATGGTAAGCTCTTGAGACTCGTAAACCCGGCTTCAAAGAAGGTCAAAATGGAATTGAAAGAAAATAAATTCGACCACTGTCATAGACGAAGCCAAATAAATTAAATGATGCCTATAATTAAGTTATTGTAACTTTCACAACATGATGAAACACTCAAAATTTATCCAAATTTGTCATAGATCATTTCTTTGTGAAGTTCACAGTAGACGTGTGAAAGTAGAATGATCACGATACAAGAAAAAATTAATCTAATTTAAATAAATTCATAACCAGGTAAAGCCATATTATAAAAAAAGAGAGGAAATGCCTTTTGAGGTTCTTCTTCAATATGCTGGTGATTTGTTATACGTAATACTGAATCCTAACGCGAATTCGTTCAATTTTCAGTTTAATCTTCTATCTTTTGCATCCAAAGACGCTAGAATGAATGCATCATAGCTTGGATTAATTTCTGAAGAGTTCGCCCAAACCATACATAATGTTTAAGAGCACACGTGGGCGAACAAAAACTTGGTTTGAATGAATGTGGGTGGAAGTTTGGAAGTCCATTTACAACCAGTTTTGGCTTCCACGGACGAGGTAAAGTCTCGTGGAAAACCTTCCATTATGTGGTCTAGATTGCGTGCAATTAGTTAGCCTCTTAAGAGATACTAATATGATGACTTTTGCTCGGTTACTATGTAACCCCATGTACGCTTTGCATGCAACACCTGCCTCTTGTTCAATATTTGAACCGAAGTATACACCATTGGAAGAGAATAGCACAAGGTAGCCATGTTTCTTCACAGGCCTGCTTTGTTACACCGAACGGAGCGTAGATGGTGAACATGTACAAGTTGCAAGGCCAAACACGATTTAGAAATTGGGACACTTGAGCAATTTTTAATTTGCGGCAAGTGTACTTTGATGACAAGTGTCGAAATGATCGAACATATATATGCAAGTGTCGAGTTACGAATGAATCATAGTCGAGGTCGTTGGGTCTAATTTTGAGCGATGCGTGCGGAGTTGCGTCATGAGTGGTTGGATTCAAGAAGGTCCGTCGAGAATTCAGGGGTCTTCGAGAATCGACGGTGAAGATGCGTGATACATCTTTATATATCCAAAATCGCCGTGATGCGTCGAGAAGTCGACCAAAAGGTCGTGACACTTCTTATCGTATGTTCGCGAGAGTGGTCGAAGTTGTCGAAAGGTTTGGGAATATCGACTGAGGGCGGGGCACTTGGCCAGTTTGCCCTTGGCCGTCAGATTGAATATCGTGATCCTCGCGACGCGATGGGCTATTTGTATGATAACATAAATGCCCATTCTAGAAGATTAGGGACTCGTGTACGTCTGGTACGTAACACTTCTCCCCTTTTAGCCGCGACATCCCGACGCGCATGCAGTTGTGGCTGGGAGACGGCGCTAGTAGCCGTTGATGAGATGATCGACGTCTCGGGGGTTGTCGTAAGGTTCCCAGCTGTTATGCACGGCGTCGTAGCCGTGCCACTTGATATATTCTGTCGTCTTGCCCCGTCGTAGGTGGCCGAGGATGTCCTTGATAACGTACTCCGTGTCTTCGTCCACCTGAACAAGAGGCGGTGGAGGGACATCTCTGCGAGGGAAGTACTCTCCGGGGTATCAGTACTACTTGTGAGAAATTTCCTAGAACCTTCCTAACCACTTGCCGCGACACTAGGCATCAGCGCCAGGTCAGCGTGTGACAACAGTCACAAGTTAGAGACAAAACTGCAAGGGTCTGGGTTGGGACACGAACAGAGTGTCAGGAAACTCAAACTGAATATAATTGCAGAGAGANTCACAAGTTAGAGACAAAACTGCAAGGGTCTGGGTTGGGACACGAACAGAGTGTCAGGAAACTGAAACTGAATATAAACGCAGAGAGAGATGACAACTGACAAGCACACAGCATAAATACCTGCCGCGGCACACGGCGGGTGACGCACGCGGCAGTGTCAGTTTGTCCTAAAACCGGCTCAAAACCACTGTTTTGGCCGCAACTCTGCGCACAGGCATCCAAACGCAATACCGTCTGAACCTAGAGATGCAGAATCTCGAGCTGGACGCTACGACTGGTCACACGCACAAGTCCGGCATCGATCGGTTGACGGACAATGCAAAACATGCAAATCGGGCTCGAGAGCCAGTCCACCGAGAAAACTCTAGCACCTGCAGAAAAACTGCAGAGCACCCCA
>SZWC01014209.1:0-46383 GCA_023375785.1 Penium margaritaceum | reverse complement strand
AGTGCAGCTTCGCGTGACGAGCAAGCAGCAGCAGTGGCTGTTGCTGCTGCGGCTGCCACTGTTGCGCGGGCTGCTGCTGCTATTGCAGCCCGCGTGAGCACGTGCAGCTGCACGCTGCAGCTGCCCACTGACATGAAACATCAGATGAACTTGCATAATGTCGGGGAGTTTGAGTCGCGCACCCACAAGGGTTTGCTTGCGTTTGATCTCAAACGGTCCCAACCTTCGGGGTTTGAGTTTGAACAGTCGGATCTTTGGAGCTTGAGATTTGCCGAGCTAAGGAGGACTCGATCGCTATCGGCGAAGATGTCGTCGTTACGATGTCGGTCAGGTGCTCCCTTCATTATTGCTTGTGTCTTCACGAGAGTGCCGTATTTCCTCCCAAATGATCGTGAAGTCGCGACGTTGAACGTTCAATGCTGGAATGTTGCTGCGACTTTGTAGTCGGGCTGATGTGGCGGGAAGTTTGCCATACACCACTTCAAATGGAGTTTTACCTGTTCCGGTGGAAACTGCCGGATGATATATGATTTCGGCGGTCAGGAGTTTTTGTGCCCAATCCGTCCCATGAGGTTCGTATAGTGTTTGCAGCAGTTGTTCGAGTGTCTGATTTGTTCGCTCGGTTTGACCGTCAGTTTGAGGATGAAACGTCGTTGAAATTTAGATTATGCTTCTGTAGCGAGTCATCCGTTCGCGCCAAAAATGACTGGTGAATCAAACGTCTCTGTTGCTGGTAATGGTTCTTGGTAAGTTGTGTAGCTGCACGATGTTGTTTAGAAACAAACATGCTGTCCCCTCGTTGGTGACGGTGGTCATTGTTGGAACAAAGTGGGGAATTTTAGAAAACATGCGGACAACCCGAGGATTGCGTCATATCCATCGGGTGTGACCGGTAATCTTGTGACGAAGTCCATGGAGATGTCTGCCCATGGTTCCGTTGGAACAGGGAGCGACTGTAGAAGTCTGGGCGGCCTCGTGCGACGATATTTCTGTCATTGACATATGTCGCAGGTTTTGCAGAAGTTGGCCACGTCATATAACATCTTGTCCCAGCAATACATTTTTGCTAGCTTCAGCGTTTCCTCCTCTCTGAAGTGTCTACCAAGACCGGTGTCGTGGAATTCTTCAAGCGGCATTCGGCGAAGTTTGTCATTTGAAGGAACGAACACGTGGCGAGTGAAGCGTCGTTGCCAGTAAGGTACGTCGAACCAGAATTTGGTTTTATCATATTCGTCATGCTGGTGGTAGCCTCATGCGAACAATCACTCAAGGTACGGGTCTCGCTGCAGTTGTAGGGTTGCCACGTCGATGATTAAATTTGGTCGGCAACTGAGTGCGTCCGCCGGGTTGGTTTTGCCTGGCCGGTACTCAATTTCGCAGTCGAACCCAAACGGAAGGAACTCCATCCATCGGGTTTGACATCGGCTGAGGTTCGGCTGCGTCTTTCGATATTTCAACGCGTGGTGGTCGGTGCGCACGATGCATCAGCGACACTCCAGGTAGCATCGCCACGTCTTTAACGCGTGCACGACTGCCATCATCTCTTTTTCACAAACCGCGTAGTTGAGTTCTGGTCCTCGTAGTTATTGAGACATGAAGGCGACCGGTTGTTCGTCATTTCCATGATCTTGTAGAAGAACTGCGCCGATGGCTCAATCTGATGCATCCGTAGCCATGACGTAGTCAAACATTGGATCGGCTAATCGTAGGGCTGGCGCCGAGTTCAGAGCGTTCCGTAATGCAGTGAATGCTTCTTGTTATTTTTCTCCCCATCGCCACTCGTTTTCTTTTCGAGGGAGGTCGAAAAGCGGCATTGATACTCGATCATAGCCCTATACGAATTGCCAGTAGTAATTGCAGAATCTGAGAAAAACCTGGATTTCTCGAACATTGGTCGGCGTCCGCCAATCAGCAACTGTTGCCACTTCTTTTGGATCCATGGTGATCCATCCGCCATTGATTACGTGACCCAAGAACTCGATCAAAAGACGACTGAAGTCGCAGTTCGAGAGTTCTGAATTTTTTTTTAGGACTTTTTGAAGATGTCCATCGTGCTCTGCCGGGGTGCGGCTGTACACCAGGATGTTGTTGAGGTATACCATGACAAAATCGTTGAGGTATGGACGGAAAATATTGTTCATTATTGCCATAACGTTGCCGGGGCATTTGTAATTCCAAACGGCATGACAGTGACCTCAAAGTGCCCGTAGCGGGTTCACAACGCCGTCTTCTCGGTGTTGGCAGTTGCCACGCGTACCTGGTGATATCCGCTGCGTAAGTTGATTTTGCAAAAAATTTGAGCCCCTTGGAGCTGGTCAAAAAGTTCATCCCCTCGAGGAAGGGGGTAGCAGTTCTTGATGGTAGCGTTGTTGAACGCCCGGTAGTCCACGCACATCCGCATCTCGCCAATTTTCATTTTCACGAATAGCACCGGTGTTGCGTAAGGTGACGTGGATTGGCGTATGAACCCCTGTCTGAGCATCTCGTTGAGCTACCTTTTCAGCTCGGTCAGCTTGTGATCGCTCATCCGATAGGCCCCTTGGATGGCAGGTATGCTGTCCAACTTCAATTCAATACGATGGTCGATGTCTCGCTAAGGAGGCAATTTTTTTGGGAGTTTGTCGGGGAAGACATTCGCAAACTCCTTGATGAGTGGTGCAAAATCTTCGGGCACCATCGCGAACTTCGTCAAGGGCGATGAGGCTAGTGAGACCAGTGATGAGTCAGTTGCTGCCACTTCCACTTCTCCCATTGGCTCGAGATGTATGAGCCACGCACACGCCACTTGTCGTAGATAGTGCTTGGCCACATTGGGCGGTATTGGTTGCACCAGTTGTCGCTTTTCAGCTTCCGCGGCTTCCTGTACTGCTTCCACCTCTACTGCTTCCGTTGTCAGCTTCCATCCCGCACATGGAAGTTATCGTTCGGCACCGTCAATCTCCACGTTGACGTCGCTGCTGTTCCAGTCGACCTGCGGATTGTGCTGGTACAAGAAATATCGTCCGAGGATGATTGTGTGGTCTCTCATTGGACAAGACCTCTAGATCGTTACATCATGTAGTATTCCCAATTGTAGTCGTAGTGGTTCTCGGAGTCTCCGTATTTACAGTCTTCCGTCGACGGTTTTTCCTTCAAACACCCCTGGTTCGGTCTACAAACCCAGCTTTCAAACCATGTCGTTGCTTACGAAGTCGTGTGAATCTCCTCCATCTAGTAGCGCCGGTACCATTCTACGACTTCTGCATCCTCGAGGCTGGACTTTTAGCAATATCGTCGGTTGGTCATCTTCGTACCCCTTGTCAAACTTTCCGATCCCAGAAATCCTCTCTCGTGATGTGGGCCATTCAGATGGGTGATCGTTTGGTGCCGATCGCTCCTCATGGACAAGAGTTGCGCCTTTCACTCATGCCCTTGGCCGTTTCTCAACTCATTTTTTGCCACTTCCTCCCCTTTTATGCTTATTGCTTGCTCCGACAATTGCGAGCGATGTGCCCGGCGTTTCCGCAGTTGCAACAAGTTCGCATGTCTCTCTAGTCAACTACGTCTACTTCCATCGGACTTGAGGAGTTCATTGATTGGTTCTTTCCATTTCCACGATAATTGTGAGGAGGAGGTTGCTAGCCGTAGGATTCCTGGATCCAAGCGCTGTAGTCGGCGTTGCCGATCCTTTTGTCTCTTGCAATCATCCGCGACAACTTGTTCCGGATACCAAAAATTGCGATTGCTCATCGAATATCTCACTTGAGGCTGTTGTTGCAGTGAAAACAGAGTTCATCGGGGACGACGTTTGCTCCAGTGATAATCTCACAAAATATCCGCATATACTCCACCACGTTGGACTGCTGACGTAGACGTTGGAGTTTGTACCGTGCGTCAAACTTGTAGTTTAGTCATCCAAAGCGTGCGAGCATCGCGTGGAAAAATTCATTTGAGTCGGTTGGTGGCATCAGCGAGTCTTCCCACTATGGGTTGATCTGCTCCAAGGGTAGAACGCCTACGGTCGGTGATGTGAGACGGGCGCCGTGGGCCATTGATGATGCTCCGCTGGTCTCTTGCTGCCGTTGGATGGTCTTTAGATCGGACCACCAACTTAGCACTTTGCCACGCAAAAGCGCGGGCGCAAAGTAAATTTTCTTTTGATCATGGTTGACCCCATCAGCAGTGAAGTACACCTCCAAACTTGTCAGCCACATCCGAACCATTCGTTCTGTTAAGTTTGCGGGATCGAACGGTTTTGGTGGAGTTGGACGAATTTTGGGTTTGCTCGAGAGTTGAGAATTTTGCTTGAAGCGATGAGCACCGCTTCACGTGCGCTTGAGTTGCGAAGGGCCTCCATGGTGATGTTGAGTTGTTGGAGCAGGTGGTTGTTGATCTCTTTGAGTGTAGAGATCGTGTCCGTCAGTTCCTCGTTGATCTGCGCTTGTCGTCCCGTGCCACCTGTTGTCCCTGCTGTCCTCGTTGAGGCTATTGGTAAGGGCGCCTGGTTTGTCGCCATCGGGTCCGTGATCGGATTGGTCGCTGAGGTCATAAGGGTTATTCTAGGAGCCGCAAAACCTGCCACGCCAGCACTTGTTGTCCCTTCAGGGTTCACGTGCATTGCCACGTTTTGCTCCTCCATCGCCAAAGACCTGCTACTGGTCGTCGGTTGCACTTGCTCGCCTCATGTTGCAGTCGCAAAGTCTACAAAGTCTTGACGTGCGATATGCGCTGACGGCTTGTTTGAGGTAATCCTATGGATGAGTAAAGTAGTCGGATGCCTCTCCAGCACGGATGCGCTCTGATACCAAGTGTTACGCCGAACGAAGCGTAGATGGTAAACATGTACAAGTTGCAAGACAAAACACGATTTAAAACCTGGGACACTTGAGCGATTTATTATTCCCGGTAAGTGTACTTCGATGACAAGTGTCGAAATGATTGAACATTTATAGAAGTGTCGAGTTATGAATGAGGCATAGTCGGGGTGTTGGGTCGATTGTCGAGCGACCCGTGCGGAATTACGTTGTGAGTGGTCGGATTCGAGAAGGTCCGTCGAGAAGTCGGGGGTCTTTGAGAATTGACGGTGAAGATGCGCGATGCATCTTCATAAATCCAGATTTGTCGTGATGTATCGAGAAGTCGAGCAAAAGGTCGTGACATTTCTGATCGTATGTTCGTGAGAGTGGTTCAAGCTGTCGGAAGGTTCGGCAATATTCAGTGAGGTCCGGACAGTTGGCCAATTTGGCCGTGGCCATTGGATGAAATATTGTGGTCCTCGCGACGCAATGGGCTGTTTGTGTAATAACAAAAATGCCCATTTGAGAAGATTAGGGACTCGTGTATGTATGGTACATAGCATGCTTGTGCTACGCCTAATGGACCGTAGATGGTGAACGGGTAGACGCTTCCGTGCAGAACATGATACAAGGAATTAGGAAGTAATCTGAAATTAGTACTAAGTGTCCATTAATAACATGTAAGATCTACGGTATTTACACATATTCAAATATTGGAACTCAAATGACACACAGCCGCGGACTTGGAAATCGTGGCCAAGTGACTCTTGTGGGGTTGCGTCCTAAGAGGTCGGATTTTGAATTGTTGTTGAGAAGTCATGGAGCTTCAAGATGGGCACTGAATTCACTACAGGTGCAGTATTATGGAAAGTATTTTGCAATGTCTAATTCAACTGGAAGATCAACGTGTTTCATGACACTTCGTTTTGACAATTATCCAAGGTGTGCAAACCAGCTAGAAGGTCCAAGAAAGTAACACCGGAGGTGGGATGTTATGCGGAAAAGAGCGTAGATGGTGAACAAGAAGAATTTGTGAGGCAGACCACGGTTGAGAGTTTGGGACACTTGAGAAATTTATAATTAGCGATAAGTGTACTTCGATGACGATTGTCGAAATGATTGAACACATGTATAAAAGTGTATAGTTAAAAATGAGACATAGTCAGGGTCGTTGGGGTGATCGTTGAGCAACGCATGTGGAGTCGCGTCGTGAGTGGTCCGATCGAGAAGCTCCGCCAAGGAATCAGGGGGCTTTGAAGATCGACGATGAAGATGCGAGATGCATCTTTATTAATCTTGATATATCTTGATGCGTCGATAAGTCGACCAAAAGGCCGTGACACTTGTGTCGTCGATTCTTGAATGTGGTCGAAGTTGTCATTAAGTGCGAGAAATTTCACCCGATGGCGAGGGCAGTTGGCCGAATTTTCCTCTAGTGTCGGAGTTAAAGTTGAGTTCTCAACGTGTGGTGGGATATTTGTGTAATGATACAAATTCCCACTCGGAAAGATTAGTGACTTGTGTACGTCTGGTACGTAACACTTCCCTTCCCCTCTTTTAGTTGCGACGTCCCGACGCGTGTAAGGATGTGGTCCGGTGATGGTGGTAGTATCCGTCGATCAGGTGATCGACGTCGTAGAGGTTGTTATAGGGTTCCCAACTGTTATGCACGACGTCGTAGCCGTGCCATTTGACAATATATCATGATGTCTTGCCACATCGTCGATGGCCAAGGATGTCCTCGACGACATACTCTGTGTCCTTGTCCACATGTATAGGTGGAGGGGGAGGCACATCCTTGCCGGGGAAGTTCTCTCCAGGGTCACGGTAGTGCTCGAGTCTGCTGATATGGAACACTAGGTGATCTTGCATATGTTCGAGGAGTTTTAGTCGCACGACCATGGGGGTTTGCATGCGCTCGATCCCAAACAGTCCCAACCATTGGGATTTGTGCTTTGAGCAGTCGGCTCTATGGGGTTAGATGTTTGCCATATTGAGGAGAACTTTTTCGCCAGTGGCAAACACATCATCGTTGCGATGTTAGCCCGCTACTCGTTTCGTCGCCGCTTTTGTTTTCACAAGGGTCTGCTGTGTGCCATCCCAGATGGTGGATGTTGCTTTGGCTGTGTCACAACGTTGGACGTCAACCGTGAGAATGTTGCTTTGGCTGTGTAGTCTGGTTGGTGTAGCGAGAAATTTTCCATACACCACTTCAAACGGGGTTTTACCCGTTGCAGTGGAAATCGCCGAATTGTATGCGGTTTTAGCGGTCGGGAGCTTTTATGCCCAATCCGTCTTGTGAGGTTTGCATAATGTTTGGAGAAGTTGTTCGAGCGTTTTATTGGTTTGCTCGGTTTGGCCTTCGGTTTGAGGGTGGAACGCCGTTGAAAGTTGGATCTGACTATTGTAGGGAATCGTCCGTTTGCACCAGAAACGACTGGTGAATTGACCGTCCCTGTCGCTTGTGATGGTTCTTGGCACATCATGTAGCCGTACGATGTTGTTTAAAAACAGCCACGCTGTTCCTTTGGCGGTCACGGTGGTCGTCGCCGGAATGAAGTGAGACATTTTGGAAAACCTGTCGACAACCGTGAGGATTGCGTCATATGCCACAGGTGTGACTGGTAATCCAGTGACGAAGTCCATGGAGATGTCGGTCCGCGGTTCCGTAGGAATGGGGAGTGGCTATAGAAGTCCACGTGGCCAAGTGCGACGCGATTTTTATCGCTAACACGTGTCATAGGATTTGCACAAGTTGGCCATGTCGGTTTGCATCTCATCCCACCATTAGTGATTTGTCAGCTTCTTCAGAATTTTATCCTCTCCAAAATTTCCACCTGGACCGGTGTCATGGCATTCTTCGAGTAGCATAAGAGGGAGTTCATCGTTCGGGAGAACGGTCACCTGGCAAGTGAATCGTCGCTCCCAATAGGGTACGTCGTACACGAATTTTACCTTGTCTTATCCGCCATGCTGGTCGTAGCCTCGTGTGAACAACTGTTCGAGGTACGGATCTCACTGCAACTGTAGCATCGCTGCCTCAGCCATCAGCTCTGGTCGGCGGTTGAGCGCATCTCCTGGGTTGGTTTTGCCTGGCTGGTACTCGATAACGTATTTGAACCCGGATTCGAGGAACTCCATCCATCAAGTTTGACGTTGACTGAGGTTCGGTTGTGTCTTCAAATATTTCAGCGCATGGTGATCGGTGCGTACGGTGCATCAGCGGCATTCAAGGTAGCACCACCATGTCTTAAATGCATGTACGACCGCCAACATCTACTTCTCATATACGATGTGGTTGAGTTCCGGTCCCCGCACCTTCTGTGAAATCTATACAACTGGTTGCTCTCTGTTGCCATGATCTTATAGGAGGACTATGCCGATGGCTCGATCGGTGGCAATCTTAGCCATGACGTAGTCGACCGTTGGATTGGCTAATCGTCAGGCTCGCACCGAGGTACCAAGAGCGTACTGTAAAGTGGTGAACGCTTCTTGTTCGATGTCTCCCTATCACCACTTGTTTTTTTTTCTTTTTTCGAATGAGATCGAAGAGAGGCGCTGACACTGGGGCATAATCCCGTATGAATCGCCGGTAAGCATTGCAAAAGCCAAGAAAAACCTGAACGTCTTGGACATTGGTCGGTGTCGGCCAATCAACGATTGCTGCCACTTTTTTGGATCCATGGTGATCCATCCGCCATTGATGACGTGACCGGAAAACTTGATCGAACGGCAACCAAAGTCGCACTTTGAGAGGCTTTTTATTTTTTGTCTCTATGCTAAACTTCGAGGACATTTTGGAGGTGTCCATTGAGATCCTCCAGGGTGCGGCTATACACCAGGATGTCGTCAAGGTACACAAAAAATTGAGGTATGGACATAAAATGTTGTTCAACACCGCCATAAACGTTGCCGGTGCATTCGTAAGTCCAAACGGCATAATCTTTAATGCCTATGTGGAATGCCGTCTTTTTCATGTGGGCGTCTGCCACATAGAACTGGTGGTGACCGCTGCATAGATCGATTCTAGTGAATATTTGAGCCCCTTGGAGTTGGTCAAAGATTTCGTCGGCTCGAGGCAGAGGGTAGTGTTTCTTGATGGTAGCGTCGTTCAACGCCTGATAGTCCACGCTCATCCACATATTGCCAGTTATTTTTTTTACGAACAGTACTGGTGCGGCATACCCTACCGATCTTTAATTTTGATATTATTATTTTTTTACTCGTCATGCTAAACGAAAATGGTAATTAGCTGAATCAATTAGGTACTACCTAAATACGTCCTGTTAAAAAAAAAGAGAAAAATTCTGGTTAACCGGGTGCTTAATCCCCTCCTTGTCAATATTTGCCAAATGGATATGTTTTTCCGGTATTTTCGGTTCGAGAACGGCTCCTAGACAAGAACTTAGAGGTCGCCCTTGAGTGGTGCGCCTGTCTGACGAGGCGGATTTCCGCAAAAAATGGAAAGCCGCCTCATCAGAGCTACTCGACGCTGCCTACGCGTGGCGGCATCGAATAGTGACAACGTCGAAATTAAGGATCAGATTTTTCGTTCGACGGAAGTGTAAGACCCACCAAAATAACTGTATTAGCTAGAACCATGAGTGAAAGTAAAGAACGCATAAATTGTAATTATGAAAAATTCGAATTTAAAGATCCGTAGGGTATGGTGACGTGGATGGGTAGAAAAACCCTTGACTAAGCATCTCGTTGAGCTCCTTGTTGAGCCCGGTCAGCTCATGATTGCTCATCCAAGAGACCCCTCAAATTGTGGGTTGGCTGTCCAGATTCAACTCGATGTGATGGTTGATGTCACGTTCAGGTGGAAGGGTTTTTGGGAGTTCATTAGGTAAGACATCCGCAAACTCTTGGATGAGAGGTGTGACCTCTTCGGGTATCATCACAAACTTTATTGATGCCGATGAGGCCGATGAGGCTGATGTGGCCGAGGAGTCAGCTGCTACCACTTTTGCTTCCTCCATTTGCTCAAAATGTACAAGCCACGTGAGCTCCTCGTCGTATGTAGTACTTGGCCATGTTGAGCGGTATCGACTGAGCATGTTATCACTTCTTGGCTACCCAGCTTCCTCTGTTGCTTCCGCTACGTCTTCCACCCCGGGCACGAAAGTTGTCGCTTGGCTTCCTTGATTTCCACATAGACGTCGCCACTATCCCAATTAACCTACGGATTGTGCTGCTACACAAAATCTCGTCCGAGAATGATTTTGTTGTCACTCATTGGACATGACCTCCGGACTGTTACATCTCGCACATCCCCCACTTGTATGCGTAGTGGTTCTTGGAGTCTCCATATTTGCAAAACCTCGTCGACAGCTTTTCCTTCAAACATCCCAGGTTCGGTCTGCAAACCCAAGTTGTGGACCATGTCTATGCTTACAAAATTATGAGAATCTCCTCTATCCTATAGTGCTGGTACAGTTTTGTGACTCTTGCAATCTCGGGGTTACACTTTTACCAGTATCACAGGCTGCTCGTGCTCGTACCCCTCGTTGAACTTTGTGATCTAAAAAACCCTCCATAGTATCATAAGCCGTTCAAATAGGTGATTGTTCAGTGCAGATTTCTCCTCACGGACAAGAGTCACGCCTTTCACTCCTGCCCTTTGCTATTTCCCAACTCATTTTTTGTACGACTTCTCCCCCTTTTTGGCCTGCTACTTGATTTGGCAGTTGTGAGCGATACCCTACTGTTCTTGATATCCGATTAGAAATATTTTTTGGTGTATTTGGTTCAATGAATATTTTTTTCATCAAATTTTATAGGTACCAACTAAATATCTACTTTTCTGTATCGGGTACAAACCATTCGCCGAAAGCCCAATAATTGCACAAACAAATGACAAAGCGTTCTCATCGCCGGAAATCTATTCCGGTCTTGACGCGGAAACAATGTTTCCGCGTCAGACCTGCCAGTCTGACGCGGCCTACCGCGTCACGCAAGCCGCGTCAGACTGACGCGGCCTAAAAAACAGGTCTCTAGCGGTGATCGAGATCGGTTTTCGTCGAATTTAAAGATCATGGCCTTTTGTTGAACAAATCTCAAAGTACCACCTAAATAACATTTATGTCAAAACCCGTGCTCAGAAATAAAGATTCCCAAAATTATGAATTTAAAAAAATGAAGATCAAGATGAGTACGGTATGTCCATGTTTTCCATAGTTATAGCAGGTGTGCATGGCTCTCTGGTCGATGGCGTCCACTTCCATCGAAGTCGAGGAGTCCCCTGACTTAATTTTCTCGGTTCCATGATAATTGTGGTTAGGAGGTCGCCAGTTGTAGGATTCTTGGATCCAAGCTTTTTAGTCGACATTGTCAATCCTTTTTGCTATTGCGATCATCGGTGGCAAGTCATTTTGGATGTCGAAACTGGCGATTGCTTGACGGATGTCTCACTTGAGCCCGTTGTAGTGAAATCAGAGCTTGTCGGGAGTGATCTATGCACCTATGATGATCTCGGGTAATCTCCGAGTTTAATCTACCATGTTGGATTGCTGACGAAGACGTTGGAGCTTGTACCGAGTCTTGGACTTCTTGTTTAGCCATTCAAATTGTGTGAGCATTGCGTGCGAGAACTCGTTCCAGTCGATTTGTGGCGTCAATGTGTCTTGCTATTACGGATTGATCTGCTCCAAGGGTAGAAAACCTACGGTTTGCGATGTGAGACAGGCGCTGTTGGCTGATGATGAGGCCTCGCTTGTCTCCTGCTACAGTTGGATGGCCTTTAAGTTGGACCACCAACTTAGTGCCGTGCCACGCAAAAGTGAGGCCGCGAGGTCAATCTTCTTTTGATTTTTGTTGACCCCAGTAGCAGTACAGTACACCTCCAGACTTGTCAACCACATCCAAACCGTTGGTCCCTTGGACTTTGTAGGATCGAATGGTTCGGAAGGGGCCTGAAAAAACTTGGGTTTGCTTAAGAGTTGGGTGTTTCTCTCGACAAGCACCGCCTCCCGGAAACTTGCATTGGGAAGAGCCTCCATCACGATGTTGAGTTGTTGGAGAGGATGGCTGTTAATCCCCTCGAGCGCAGAGATGCGGTTTGCCAGTTCCTTGTTAATCCGCAACTGTTGTCCAATGCCACTTGTCGTTCTTGCTGCCGACGTCGAGGCTGTCGATAGGGACGGCTGGTTTACCGCCATCAGATCCACGACCGGGCTGGTCGTCACACTGTCATGGTCAACCCGGCTGCCACATAGCCTGCCACACCAGCATTTTCTGTCGCTTCAGGGTTTGCGTGCATAGGCATGTTTTGCTCCTCCATCGCCAAAGACCCACTGCTGGGTGTTGGGTGCGCTTGCTTGCTTCCCTTCGTAGTCGCAAAGTCTGAAAAGTCTTGACGTGTGAGATGCATTGATGGCTTGTGCAAGGTAGTCCTCCGGATGGGTAAAGTAATTAACTGCCTCTTCATCATCGCTACGCACTGATACCAAGTGATATGCCGAGCGGAGCGTAGATGGTGAATTGGTAGAAGTTGCGAGACAGATCAAGGTTGAGAATATGGGACACTTGAGTAATTCTTAATTAGCAGTAAGTGTACTCAGATGACAAGTGTGAAAATGATCAAACACATATATACAAGTGTTGAGTTACAAATGAGACATAGTCGGGGTCGTTGGGTCGATCGTCGAGCGACGAGTGTGGAGTCGCGTTGTGAGTGGTCGGATCGAGAAGCTCCGCCAAGGAATCGGGGGACTTAGAAGATCGACGGCAAAGATGCGAGATGCATCTTTATAAATCTCGATATACCTCGATGCTTCAAGAAGTCGATCGAAAGGTCGTGACACTTCTGTCATTGATTCTTGAAAGTGGTCAAAGTTGTCAAAAAGTGTGAGAAGGTTCGCCGGAGGGCAAGGGCAGTGGGCCGAATCGCCCTCGACCGTCGGAGTTAAAATTGAGGTCTCAACGCCTGGTGGGCTATTTATGTAATGAAGAAAATACCCACTTCGAAAGATTAGGAACTCGTGTACGTATGGTGCTCAACATCGGAGATAGGTGGCCTAACTATCCTGAGAAGTTACGTTCTAATTTACACACGTATCGTCTCACAGATACATACTATGACCTCTCAACTGGTGTAAATACTCGTGCAGATGACTGACTTGGTGAGCGTTGACGACGGCAGAAGCTGAGAGATTGGAGGGGATGTCGTACCGTTTTGAGAGATGTGGCTCACGTCTCCTCATGTGGAGTCTCCCACTTGGTAGTAGTGCGCACCCAACTCCATCGATAGCAGCCACCGATTCTCATGCCACCGACGATCATGGATGACTGTTTTTTGTAGCATGAGTCTGCCTAGACTTAGGCAGCCATAACTCTCATGTGTGATTTTTCCAGGCAATTCTGATTACACGAATGCGTTCATAGAGCGTATGTTTTGGTTTCTTCCAGTTTTCAGCCAAAACGGACGACGCCCGGGTTTGGGGCTGTCTGTCCTTTGAAAGGGCTCACCCTGCTTTTGAGTTCTAGGACTGGACACACAGCTATAAAAGGACTTGTCTTGCATGCTGATCAATCAACCCTTGCTTGATTCTCTCTTGCGTATTGATGACTTGAGCTCTTCTTGAGATGTAATGCTAGGACGTTAGTACTCTTGAAGGTGAAGTGTATGCCTGATTAAGTTTGGGGTGCATGACACATGTCAACAAAGGAAAAAGGCCTAAAAACCTTTGTGAGCTTTTCGGTTTCACGGCTTCTCTGCCAGAGGTGGTTAGCTCAGTAGCTAACAAAGGGTTATGGGTCCACTCCTTTGGTTAGGGAAGTTTCACGCACGCAACCGCTAAGGTCACAAGCAGTGAGAGCACCTTTGCGCTCACCCCACTTCTCTGTTTGCAGGGCGACATCAACAGGAGGGGAATGCAACACATCTACACCTTTCTACATTGGGAGCTGACAACAACCTACATCAGCCTACATCAGCCTACATCTGCTTGCAATGGTCAACGTGAACAGGGGAAGCAGTTTCTTCTTCTCACCAACCTACAGCGGCCTCAAACACAGGTTCATCGGCATCAACAACGGGTGCAAAAGCTGTAGCAGTTGTAGTTGTTGATTGTAGGGACAGGGGAACCAGGAAATCATTCGCCCATCCTCAAGTTTGATGGAGACGGGTTTGCACTCTGGAAGTGGCAATTTGAGATCATCATGGATGACAAAGATCTGCTAGGATATTTTGAGCAAACTATCCCGGCACCAAAGGAGGAGGGTGCTGACCTTGTGGCAACGGGTCAAGCTCAACAAGAAGGCTCTCGCCATTCTTGTGTCCTCCATACAACCCCCAGTCCTTTCACATATCAGCGGTTGTACAGTGGCAGTCGCGGCATACGCCAAAATCGGCAAGGTATTTCAGTCCTCCTCACTTGCCAACCGTCTCTTCATTGTACAAAATCTCAGCATGAGGCTTGGTGAAGGGGAGGATGTCTCTGCCTTTATGCAGAAGTTTGAGACGCTCTTGCAACAAGCCACCGGCATGGGGTGGGATCTCAAATCCGACATGCAGGCCATGATTTTTCTGATGACGCTACCGGAAAGTTGGGGCCCCATGATAACGGTGATTGGAGGGTGGACTGAAGATATTGTTTCATACACCACTGTCTCTAAGTATGTGCGGAATGAAGCCATGCGTCGTAGCAGTAGCGAAGCAAACATGGCTACCTATGCCTCACGGAGCAGCGACACCTTTCGCAATACCTCCTCCTCTGGGTACAAGGGAAACAACAGCACTAGCAACAGTGGAAGGGGTGCAAAGCGCCAAGGAAACTGCCATAACTTTGGCAAGGCTGGACACTGGACTCGAGAGTACCGTGCAACCAAGAGAGAGGGAGGAGACGAGGATGAATGGTGAGGGGGAAATGGTGGGAAGGATCCCACAAGCTTGATGGCTGAGTGTGCCTCCAACAAAGGGAGGGCGATACTCATGCCAGGAGCTTACGGCCTTGACTCGGGCACAAACGAGCACACCGTTTACGAAAAGAGAGACTTCATCTCTCTTGCTCCATGCAACAAGAACTTCAGAGTTGCCAACGGCAAGGTTGAGGCAACTAAGGGGATTGGTGAAAAGCTGGTCACAGTGGGTGTCAACGGTGGAGATTCTGACCTCAAGCTAGAGGAGGTGGTCTACTTGCCCTCCTTCACAGCCAACCTTCTCTCTGTCTCTAAGGTAATTGACCATGGCATGACAGTGGTCTTTACAGAAAAGGAAGCGGTTATAGTCCCTACCAAGGACATCAACACCTCCTACTCTGCCAAGAAGGTTGTCGCGCAGGTTCCTCGCATTGATGGACTCTCCGTCTTGTAGACCAGAAGGACAACTTGAATGGCTGAATCTTCGGACGAGAGTGACGATGAGGAGAGTAGCAATGTAGATTCAGATGATAAAGGACATGTTGGATCGGCGGAAGCAGTGGCAGCAGCCGATTTAGAAACAAAACCGCAAGCAAATGCAACCACCGGGGCTGTTCATTCTACCCTGTGCGCATCCTCTAAGAACTTGTGGCATAGGCGCTTTGGGCACGTGGCTCATCACACATTGGAGCTCATGGAAAAGCAAGAGCTAGTGCGTGGGATGGAGCTAGGTGATGAGGCAGAGGGAGCCGGGATCATGTGTGAGCCATGCCTTCAAGGCAAGGCAAAAAGGAAACCCTTCAAGCGCAATGACACGCGTGCTCTCGCACCCCTTGACCTCGTGCACTCTGACGTGTGCGGTCCCTTTCGCATACCGTCAAATGGAGGCATCAGATATTTCCTCACATGCATTGACGACAACAGTCGTAAGGTGTGGATATACTTTGTAAAAAAAAAAGAGCGAGGTGAAGGAGAATCTGCAAGAGTTTTTCGCTATGGTTGAGCGACAGAGTGGAAAGAAGGTGAAGGCATTCAGGATGAACCCTAGAAAGCTCGATGCAAGAGCCCGAAATTGCATTTTTATCGGCTATGACACCGTCCACAAAGCTAATCAACTATGGGACCAAGGAGCCAAGAATGTCATCCGTAGCAAAGATGTGGATTTCCACGAAAGGTCTGTGAGTAAGGGAGAGCATCTCGAACTCGAGAACGCTCCAAAACAGGGAGAGTGCCTCACTCTCCTTGAAGAGGGAGATGAAGCACCAGCACAATGGCATGGGATAGGTGCTGTAACAGGGTGAGGAGCTCGTGAAGATGACTCGGAGGAATCAGAATCTGATTCTGATGTATCCGATCCTCCGGAACATGAGGAGGATGCCTCTCCCATCATCAACACGAACCAGACCTCCAGCCTCCACATCAACAGCACCAACAAGCAGGTTCAAGGAGCAGTTCACGCCTCAAAGTACCTTGGAAACATTACGACGCAGATATGGGTGAATGGACAGGCTTCAACTATTCATTCTTGGCTCAAGAGGAGCCAACGTCTGTCGCAGAGGCACTCACTCGCCCTGACAAAGCAGAGTGGGACGAAACAATTTGCATTGAACTCAGCTCCATCGAAGAGAATGGGACATGGGTGCTGGTGGACAGACCTGCCGGGGCTCACGTTGTGAGGTCCAAGTGGGTGCTGAAAGTAAAAAGGAAACAGGATGGCAAGGTAGACAAGTACAAGGCACGGGTGGTAGCAAAGGGGTTCTCCCAAAGTCCTGGCACAGAGTACGATGAGACCTTTGCTCCAGTTGTGACGTTTGCCTCCATCCGGTCAATGCTCGCCATTGCTGCTGCCGAGAACATGGAGGTCCACCAGATGGATGTCAAGACATCCTTCCTTTACCGCAAACTTGACAAGGAGGTATTGATGGAGGTTCCGGAGGGGGTTGATGCTCCTGAGGGCAAGGTGTGCAGATTGGTGAAGGCACTCTGTGGGCTGAAATAAGCGCCAAGACTTTGGTACCAGGAGATGGACACGTTCATGGCCAAGGATTCCTTCATGCACCGTGACAATGACCCTAGCATGTACATGCATGAGAGTGACAAAGGGACTACGTTGGTCGCCTTGTACGTTGATGACCTGATTCTATGCTCTTCTTCGACATAGTTGCTAGATGATCTCAAGGGGCAACTGAGTAGCAGATTCGAGATGAAGGACATGGGTGCCCTTGACTTATATCTTGGAATTGCCATCAAGCACAACAGAGCAGCAGGTACCATCAGCCTGAACCAGACAAAATACATCAACTCCATCCTCAAACGATACGACATGGCAGATTGCAAACCTGCCAGCACACCCATGAGCTCGGAGTGCAAATTCTCCACCTCCATGTCCCCATCCAACGAAGCGGAGAAAACTGACATGCTGGGCATCCCATATCAGTCTGCAGTGGGCATTTTGATGTATGCCTTGGTCGCCACCCGACCAGATATGGCCCATGTTGTTGGGTCGGTGAGCCGGTTTGTGGCCAATCCCGGTCCACTTCACTGGCAGGCCGTGAAGCGCATCATGCGCTACCTTCAGGGGACTCGGCACGTGGGGCTCCAGTTTGGGGGCATCGCTGGGTCCGCATCACTAAGTCTCATGTGCTACACTGATGCTGATTGGGGAGGGAATATTGATGACAGAAAATCTACCTTCGGCTTTGTGTGTATGTTGAATGGAGGTGCAGTCAGTTGGGCAAGTCGCAAGCAGGAATGTGTCTCTCTATCAACAGCTGAAGTTGAGTACATTGCCTTGGCTGAGGTGTGTAAAGAGATGCAGTGGCTACGAAGCTTGCTATCTGAGATGAAGGCACCACAGGCAATGGTGACGGTCATCAAGATTGACAACATGAGCGCCATTGACATGTCAAAGAACCCCGTCCTGTCCACGCGCACAAAGCACATCGAGATCCGCTACTACTACACTTGAGACTTGGTCTACAAGCAGACAGTGGAGCTCGAGTATGTCGGTACCAAGCTGAACCGGGCTGACATGGTTACAAAGCCACTGGAGAAGGATCTCCACCAGGCGGGCAGGTAAGGTATCGGCATGGTCAACGCGAGTGATGACGAATGATGATGGTCACCGACGCAAGGTGCAAGGGAGAGATTTGTTGAATGTTTTGCCCCTTGTTCAGTGTTGTAGGAAGGATCAGGAATGCTCTGCCCCTTGTGGAGGTATGACCCCTGGATCCATTGTAGTGTGACTCAACTATGTTCTGTCTCTTGTGAGATATGACCTGTGAGTACACTATGTGGGTGAGCGGTTACCTTGGCCATTTTGTTGATTTGGCCAAGTGAGAGGTCATGAGTTCGATCCTGGCCCCATGCACATCTTGTTTGGTATGGAAGCTTCCAAGAAAGAAAGTCCGTAGCTTCTTGGATGCTTCATGGTTGGTCTGTCACCTTGACACTAGGATGCTTATGTGTCAACCCCGCACTGCAAGTCTATTGGTGATGTGGCTGGTTCAGGCCACTTCCCAGGAATGTGCTTTTGAGTTCTAGGACTGGACAGATAGCTATAAAAGGACTTGCCTTGCATGCTGATCAATCAACCCTTGCTTGATGCTCTGTTGAATAGTGACGACTTGAGCTCTTCTTGAGATGTAATGCTGAGGCGTTAGTACTCTTGAAGGTGAAATGAATGCCTGATTAAGTTTGGGGTGCATGACACATGTCAACAAAGGAAGAAGGCCTAAAAACCTTTGTGAGCTTTTCGGTTTCGCGGCTTCTCTGCCAGAGGTGGTTAGCTCAGTAGCTAACAGATTCCATGGTACCATGTCCATACACATGCAGAATTGACATATGTGCACAATGGGATTCTCAACAGTCCATACTCCTACACTTCACTCTTAGCCACCCTTAGGCAAGGTGTACAGCTTGACCAAAAGAATTTCCAACGTGTTCCCTCGTGCCCATGTCCATGCCAAAATAGATGATAGAGATCACCTGTTGTTTCTTGAATATCATGCACAAAGTAATGCTCAACAACATTGAGCTTCATGAGTGCATGAAACACACTCAAGACCTCTGCAAAGGCAAGGGAGCTCTGGTTATCATAGGAAAAAATGGTGGAAGGCATAAACTGACAAATCTCACAAAAATACCCTACACCTACACCGTCGCAGCAGTCCCAGTCCCGAGTGCAACATATCCAGCTACTGATGAACTACGTGCAGTAACGTCTAGCTTGCCATTGCGCCATGACACAGCGGTTCCACTGAGCAGAAACACATAGCCTCTCTGAGGTCCATCAAGGCCCCAGACCTTGTCATTTTTTGTGTACATGTTTTGAGATATGGTATGGAAACCACATACCCGACCACTCGCAAAGCCACGTGAAGGTATCGTCTGAGGACATGAAAAATAACTATGGAAGGAGGTTGATGACAAAGGCAATGTTGGGTCATGTGGTCGTGGCCAAGTGTATCAGAGATCCGATGAGATGCAAGTACAAGGTCACATCCACTGTTTCTCCCAGATGTACTGGATCATCCACCTCGAAGGCATCTTTTCCATCAAGTGCAATGGGGTTAGAGGCTCTAGGAACTGCACCAAGGAGGTCAGAAAACTGCCTGCTTACTGCG
The DNA here is from genome assembly GCA_023375785.1 of Penium margaritaceum. Taxonomy (NCBI): domain Eukaryota; kingdom Viridiplantae; phylum Streptophyta; class Zygnematophyceae; order Desmidiales; family Peniaceae; genus Penium; species Penium margaritaceum. The sequence goes on along the minus strand of SZWC01014209.1, from coordinate 27,122 downwards.
GGCATAATTTGCCTAATGTAACAAGTGTATCTGGAGACAATGGTCACGTACAATATCCATCCCAAAGAAGACAACTGCAGGATCACGGTTTTTCATCTTGTAGCTGGTCTAAAGGACTTCCTTGGCCTCCTTCACGGCCCCCCTTGAAGGAGACGTGATGAGAAGGTCATGCACATAGACCAGGATGGTGGTGAAGCTTTAAAATCTTGTCTGAGAATGAGGGACATGTCGGCGTCACTCTGCACATAGCCATCACGTGTCATTGTGCCAATGATCTTGCGGTTCCAATGCGTTGTTCACTCCCAGTCGTGGTGAGAAACAATCATGAACAAGCCGTGAGTAGTGATCATACAGCCAATGGGTGTGAAAGTGTTTGTGGAACCCACACCCTCAACTTGTGAGAACTCGGCTGTCAAGCTGGCCTTGTAGCGATCGAGTGTGCTGTCTGGCCTTACCTTCTTGTACATCTTTCCTCCCAGAAAGGAGATCAACAAGCTCATAGACACCTTGTTCATGGATGGCTCCAAGATGATCTTCACAAGCAACATGCCACAAGCCTGTGTTCTCAAGCAAAAAGTGAATCCTTCATGGTGCCTCAATCAGGTGTCTTTGGACTTGGCCTAACCATGACGAGAGTAGCGGTGGCATTGAAATCAAACCAGAACTAAAGTTAGACAAACTCGTGGCCGAAAGGACACGTTGGATGCACCTCAGTGTACCTGGCCTGCATGTTCAGGCCAAGGGTCTTTGTGCAGTGCTCACCACTTGAAAAACGACGAGTTGGGCATCTGGATGCTAAGTCAGCCGTCTGATCAACCCTGGAGGCCGGTGGTGTAAGATGACCATTGGGCTCACAAGAGTAGCCCAATGTTGAGGTGCTCACTTTGGATTCAACAGCAAGCAAATGGGACACAACGGCAAGGGCTCTAGAATGGTAAGGAAGGGGAGAGGGTGTAGGAGAATCATGGAAAGGTGTTGGCTTGCAAGTAGGGGAAGCAGGTGTAGACATGGGAGTATCTACCTTCCCGGATTAACGGCAAAAAAATCAATTGGCCACACAGAACACTACTTAACAGTAAAGCTTTTGCACTTGTATTGTCAGTTTGGATACCATTTTTTAATGTTGTTGACACACAAGACACTGTTTTTGTTTTCTATCATCTGGTTTAGCTGGGTTTCATGGCGTCGGTGAGGAGGATACGGACCATCTAATTCGTGCTCATTTGCATGGTTGAGGAAATCTATCTCACATGCAATGTGCCTCGTCTTTGCATGAAAATAATCTCGCGGGTGGAAGAAGAAACGACGCGAGATTCGATCCATCGAGGAAAAAAAGTCACAAGAGACACATTTGCTAAGTTCGTTGATATAAACATCACAATATTTCCCAAATCCAGATTTTTTTTTACCAAACATAAGTGATGGTAGAGTATGTGCAATTACTACTGGGATGGGATCAGGTGCGCCAGAGGAAATGGCCACAGGCACTAGATCAGATGTGCTGGAGGGGAAAAAATGTTACGTCCCTCACGTACACGAGTCCCTGAACTCTACAAGTGGGTATTTTTGTCACTACATTTGTGGCCTACATCGCAACGACTTCAGGAGTTTTACGCCGTTTGGCAGAAAACAATTTGGCCAATTGCCCCACCTCCGGTGTTCCGATCTAAAAGTTTCTGACAACTTCGACCACCTCCCAGAAGGCTGGACAGAAGTACCACAAACTACATCGGTGTTTCAATATTTTTGGTCGACTTCTCGACGGTGCTAGAATTTTTAAAAGAGAGGCCTCGATATTCTCGAAGCCATCCGACTTCTAGGCGGAGCTTCTTGAAGCAGGCACTCATGTCGTGACCTCATACGCGTCGCTTGCCTTGCACGTCAAGGACCTAACATATGCCTCATTCTCATTCTTGGCAGTGTATGTATGTGCTCGACTCACTTGACACTCCTCATCAAAGTACACTTATTGCTCGATTGAAATTATCAATTTGTTCCAAATCCTCAGATAAACGTTTGTCCTGCACCTCATCCCCGTGAACTACCTATGTTTCACTCGGTGTTACACTTTGTATCAGAGAGGAATGGCACTGGAAGGGGCCAACACCTTAACTACCTGGTGACAACCTCAAATGAGTCCTCAATGCATATCCACCATTTAGATTATTTTAGATTTGTAAAGACAGCAGAGAGTGTAACGAGTACAACCAGTGACAAGAAGCAGTCCCCGGTGATTACTTTGACAATGGAGGATCAACAGATTTCCAACACCAACACAATCCAGGCAAACCAGTCAATAGAGGCAACCTTTGTGACAAATGTCGCAACACCGACAAACCCGAAGGCCGATCCGGTGACGGACCCCTCGGGCCCGGCGAATCCTTTGCATCTGTTGCTGCCCGTTGGGACGACATGCGACACGATGGGAGTCAATGGCCAACAATTATGATCAGCAAAGACCTGGAACTGAAGCTGTCGGGACTCAAGACCCTCAATATCCATCTGCTTCAACAACTCAACATGGTGATGGAGGAGCCTTAGATTTCTAGTGCACACAAAGTAGTGCTCATCGAGAGAAATATACAACTCTCGAGTGAACCCCAGATTCGATCGGTACTTGTTGAGCCGTTTGATCTCATGAACTCCAAGGGACCTATGGTCAGGATGTGGCTGACGAGTTTGGAGGTGTACTTCCTTACTGCTAGGATGAAAAAAAACAACACAAAAGTCGACCTCGTGGCCTCATTTTTGCGAGGCACGGTTTTAAGTTGGTGGTCCAATCTAAAGACCATCCAACGATGGCAAGAGACAGGCGGAGCCAGATTGACGGCTCATGCGACCACTCTAACATCATCGATCGCAGGCGTACTACCTCTTGAGAAGATTAATCCGACGTGACATGGCTCTCTCACACCACCGGAAACGTGGAGCGACTTCACACACACTACTCTCGCTCTTTATAGGAAGCTTAACCAGAAGTCCGACGCACAGTACAAACTCCAACGTCTCTGTCAGCAAAACAAACGTGGTGGACTGCACTCAACATTTCTGCAAAATCATCACTGATAATGACCTCATGTTGACAAAATATACTTCTACTACAAGAACAAACTCAAGCGCAACATTTGACGAGCAATCGCCATTTTCGATATCGAGGATGACCTTTCGCAAATTATCGTTACAGCCTATCACATTGACAGCGTTGAATAGAAAGCTTGGATGCAAGAATGCAATGACTGGTGGCCCCAAAGCCACAATTCTTATTGTGGCAAAGGAAAGTAGTAGTCGAAAAAAAACCTCGTCTCTAATGGAGATTGACGCCGTCGATCAATGTGATCAAGAGATCTCCTGGAATTACAGGAATCCGGACCATATCTCGTACGAATGTTAAAAACGGCATTAACAAAACACAAATGGAGAAATGTCACAGAGAAAAAATGAGGAGTTGAGGAAAATATGAGGACAGGAGCAGACGGTGCGGCTCCTGTTCAGTCAGAAGATTCTACACCAACCGATCGCCCATTTGACCGGCTCACGTCGCCGTAGAGGAGGATTCGTGAGATCACAAAGTTGGACAAGGGATACGAGGACAACCAACCGACAATACTGTTATGAGTACAACCGAGGGGTTGTGAAATTCGCAGAACAATATTGGAATTATTGGATGGAGAAGCTTCTTATAGCTTTGTAAGCAATGACATAGTTCAGAAACTGGGTTTGCATATCAAACTAGGAGTGTTTGAAGGAAGAACCGAGGATGGACGACTGCATATATACTGGCTTCACAAACCATTATGACTATAAATCTTAGATCTGCATGACGTAACGGTCTGGAGGTCTTGCCTTATGAGCGACCATAAAATTGTCCTCGGATGAGATTTCCTGTACCGGCATAATTTGCAGGTGGACCGGAGCAGCAGATTGCTCTACATCAGCATCGTAGGCAGAAAACAACATATGCCTCTGGTTGAGCAACCCACAACACAACGGCAGTTATGGGAAGGAGCAGAGGTAGAACCAGCAGAGGAAGTTGCGGCAACCACAAAACTCCAACCAATATCTATGGACGTGGCCCAACGGTACCTAAAGTGCAGAGCTCAAGCATGGCTAGTCCATGTGGAAACATGGCAAGCAGAGGAAAGCATAGCTGCTGAGGCAACCACATCAGCCTCGACACCAGAGAAATTCGCAGCAATACCAAAGGATTTTGCAATGCTCATCGAGGAATTGGAAGGAATGTTTCCCCTAGAAACTACCAAAGAGTGCTACCTCCGTGATGGAACATCAACCATCAGATAGACCTGAAGTCGAGCAACAGACCGACGGTGTAAGGGGCATATCAGATGAGTGATCACGAGCTGACCGAACTGAAGAAGTAGCTGAATGAGGTGCTCGGCCAAGGGTTCATTAGACCTTTCACGCCACCATATGTAAGACATGTACCTTTTGTGAAAAAGAAAACCAGAGAAATGCGGATTTGCATGGACTGCCGAGCATTGAACGACACCACAATCAAGAATTGCTACCCTCCTTTTGACCAACTTCGTAGGGCCCGAATTACACAATTGCTATCACCAGATCCACATATCGAATAGGGAAGTCGAGAAGACAGCATTCCACACCGGTATATGTTGAGTTCACGGTCATGCCGTTTGGACTCACAAATATCCTTGCATCATTTATGGTGACCATGAATAACATATTTCGCCAGTACCTTGACGACTTTGTCGTCATGTACCTCGACGACATCCTGGTGTACAATCACACCTCAAAGGAGCATAATGGAAATCTTAAAAAAGTTCACGTAGTTTTCCCATGAGAGAAAATTTTCAGAAAACTCTTGAAGTGCAACTTTGGTCTCCGTTCGATCGAGTTTTTGGTTCACATCATCGATAGGAGACGGATCACCATGGATCTAAAAAGGTGGAGGCGGTCGCTGATTGGCTGACGCCCACAGATGTTCGAGTTGTCCAAGTATTTTTGGTTTTCTGCAACTACTACCATCAATTCATAAAGGTCTATGCACGAGTATCAGTGCCTCTCTCTGATCTCATCCAAAAAACCACCGAGTGGAATTGGGGGGACAGCAAACAAGAAGCGTTCCTCTTTGAGGAAGGCTTCTTGATTGGTAGATCCAATGGTGGACTACATCATGGCCACCAATGCATCTGATAGAGCTATCGGAGCTCTTCTCCTCCAAGACAATGGCTGTGGAGAATAACGGGTTCCGTATATGTCAAGAAACTACACGGTCCAGAGCTAAACTATATGGTTCACAAGAAAGAGATGCTCACGGTCGTGTAATCATTCAAAACATGGCAGTGCTACCTGGAATGATGATGATGAATCGTGTTGAATATTTTGCCCCTTGTTCAGTGCTGTAGGACGGATCAGCAATGCTCTGCTCCTTGTGGAGGTATGACCCCTAGATCCATTGTGGCATGACTCAACTATGCTCTTTTTCATGTGACATATCACCTCTGGGTACACCATGTGGGTGAGTGGTTAACTTGGCTATTTTGTTGATTTGGCCAAGTGAGAGGTCATGAGTTTGATCGTGGCTCCATGCACATCTTGATTGTTATGGAAGCTTCCAAGAAAGAAAGTCCATATCTTCTTGGAAGCTACATGGTTAGTCTGTCACCTTGACACTAGGACACTTATGTGGCAAGCCCACAGCGCAAGTCTATTGGTGATGTGGTTGGGTTAGGCCACTTCCAAGGAATGTATTTTTGAGTTCTAGGACTGGACAGACAACTATAAAAGGACTTGTCTTGCATGCTGATCAATCAACCCTTGCTTGATGCTCTCTTGCGTATTGACGTCTTGAGGTCTTCTTGAGATGTAATGCGAAGGCGTTAGTGCTCTTGAAGGTGAATTGTATGCATGATTAAGTTTGGGGTGCGTGACACATTTCAACAAAGGAAGAAGGTGAAAAAACCTTTACGAACTTTTTGGTTTCGCGGCTTCTCTGCCAATGGTGGTTAAATCGGTAGCTAACAAAGGGTTATGTGCCCACGCCTCTGGTTAGAGAAGTTTCACGCACGCAACCGCCAAGTCACATACAATGAGAGCACCTTCGCTATCACCCAAATTCTCCGTTTGTATGTCAACAACAGCAGGAGGAGAATGCAACACATGCACCTTTCTGCCTTAGGAGCTGACATCAGCCTACATCAACCTAAATCAGCATACATTAGCCTACATCTTCTTGCAACGGCCAACGTGAACAGGGGAAGCGGTTGCCTCTTCTCACCAACAGCCTATTGCGACCTCAAACACAGGTACATCGGCATCAACAATAGGTGTAATAGCTGTAACAGTTGTAGTTTTAGGGATGGCACGGACAGGAGGACTTGGGAATCATTCTTCCATACTCAAGTTTGATAGAGAGGGGTTTTCCCTCTGGAAGTGGCAGTTTGAGATCACCATGGATGATAGAGATATACTAAGATATTTTGATGGAACTATCCCAGCACCAAAGGAAGAGGGTACTGACCTTGTGGAATGGGTCAAGCTTAACAAGAAGGCTCTTGTTATTCTTGTGTTCTCCGTACAACCCTAATTCCTTTCACACATCAGTGGTTGTACAGTGGCAACCGCGGAATGCGCCAAACTCGGCAAGGTATTTCAGTGCTCCTCACTTACTAACTGTCTATTCATTCTACAAAACCTCATCAACATGAGTCTTGATGAAGGGGAGGATGTCTCCGCCTTTATGCAAAAGTTTGAGACGCTCTTACAACAAGCCACCGACATGGGACGGGACCTGAAATCCGATATGGAGGCCATGATTTTTCTAATGACGCTGCAAAAAAGGTGGGGTCCCATGATCACAGTGATTTGAGGGTGGACTGAAGAGCAAGTTTCCTACACCACAGTCTCTGAGTATGTGCAAAATGAAGCCATGTGTGATAGCATTAGTGAAGCAAACATTGATACCTTTGCCTCACAAAGCAGTGACACCCTTCAAAATACCTCCTCCTCTGGGTATAAGGGAAACAACAATACTAGCAACAGTGGAAGCGGTCCAAAGTACCGAGGAAACTGCAATAACTGTGGCAAGGTTGGACACTGGGCTCAAGAGTGCCGGGCACCCAAGAAGGAGGAAGGAGACGGGGATGAATGGCGAGGGGGAAATGGTGGGAAGGATCCCACAAGCTTGATGGCTGAGTGTGCCTCCAACAAAGGGAGGGCGATAATCAGGCCAGGAGCCTGCGGCCTTGACTCGGGCACAAAAAAACACACCAGTTACGAGAAGAGAGACTCCATATCCATTGCTCCATGAAAAAAGAAATAAATGAATGAAAAAATAATCTCCAACGGCAAGGTTGAGGTAGCTGAGGGGATAATTGACAAGCCGGTCACAGCGCGTGCCAATGGTGCATACTCTGACCTCAAGCTAGAGGGGGTGGTCTACTTGCCCTCCTTCACAGCCAACCTGCTCTCCGTCTCTAGGATAACTGGCCATGGCATGAAAGTCGTCTTTATAGAGAAGGAAGCGTTGATAGTCTCTACCAAGGATATCAACATCTCCTATTCTGCTCAGAAGGTTATTGCATAGGTTCCTCACGTTGATGGACTCTACGTCTTGCAGACCAAAACGACAACATCAACAGCTGAATCTTCGGCCGAGAGTGATGATGAGGAGAGTAAAGACGCAGATTTGGATGAAGAAGGACATGTTAGAGCAGCAGAAGCACTAGTCGTAGAACATTCGGCAACAAAACCGCAAGCAAATGCAGGCACCGAAGCTGTTCATCCTAGCAAGTACACATCCCCTAAGAACCCGTGGCACAGGCGCTTTGGGCACATGGCTCATTGCACATTGGTACTCATGGAAAAGCAGGAGCTAGTGCGTGAGTTAGAGTTAGGTGATGAGGTGGAAGGAGCCGGGATCTTGTGTGAGCCATGCCTTCAAGGCAAGAAAAAAAAGAAACCCTTCAAGAGCAATGGCACGCGTACTCTCACACCCCTTGACCTCATCCACTCTGAGGTGTGTGGTCCCTTTTCCATACCGTCCAATGGAGGTAGCAGATGTTTCCTCACATGCATCAACGACAGCAGTTGAAAGGTCTAGATATACTTTCTCAAAAAGAAAAGTGAGGTAAAGGAGAATCTGCAAGCCTTTGTCGCTATGGTTGAGCGACAGAGAAGAAAGAAGGTGAATTCATTTAGGACAGACAATGGAAAAGAGTACAAAGCCTGCAGGGAGTGGCTCCAGATGCAGGGTATTGAACACCAGAAAACTACCCCCTACTCACCTCAAAGCAACAGCATAGCAAAGAGGATGAACTAGACCCTCCTAGATATGACAAGGTGCATGCTCTTTGACGCGAAGCTGCCTTCTAGGTTCTGGGCTAAAGCAGCACGTACGGCTACCTATTGTGTGAATCTCACACCTGCAACAGCTCTACAAAGGAGAGGCAAGAAGAAGTAGAGATAAAAGCTGAAGATGCCCCAAGAAGCATGGTCAGGCAAGAAGCCAGATGCCTCCCATCTCAAGGTGTTTGGTTGCACTGGCTTTGCCAAGGTCCAGGGGGGTGAGGGTCCTAGAAAGCTTGATGCAAGAGCATGAAAGTGTATTTTCATCGGCTATGACACCGTCCATAGAGCTTATAGACTGTGGGACCAAAGAGCCAAAAAGTTCATCCACAGCAAAGACATGGACTTCCACAAATGTTCTGTGATTAAGGGAGAGCTTCTTGAACTTGAGAGCACTCCAAAACAGGAAGAGTGGCACACTCTCCTTAAGGAGGGAGACGAAGCACCAGCACAATGGCATGGGCTGGTGCTACAACAGGGAGAGGAGCTGATGATGATGACTCGGAGGAATCAGACTCCGAGTCCAATGTATCTGATCCTCCAGACCATGAGGAGGATGCCTTTTCCATCATCAGCGACAAAACAAACCTCTAGCCTCTACATCAATAAAAACAACCAGCAGGTCCAAGGAGTAATTCACATCTCAGAGTTCCTTGGCAGCATTATGACATGGATAGCGGTGAATGGATGGACTTCAAGTATTTGTTCCTAGTTCAAGAAGAGCCAATGTCTGTCGCAGAGGCACTCACGTGGCCTGACAAAGCTGAGTGGGATGAAGCAATTCGCAGTGAACTCAGCTCCATTGAGGAGAATAGGATATGTGTGTTAGTGGACAGACCTGCTGGCGCTTACGTTGTGGGATCCAAGTGGGTGCTAAAAGTAAAAAGGAAATACGATGGCAAGATAGACACGTACAAGGTATGGGTGGTAGCCAAGGTGTTCTCTCAACGGCCTGGCACAGAGTATGACGAGACCTTTGCTCTCGTTGCGATGTTCACCTCTATTCAGTCAATGCTCACCATTGCTACCGCCAAGAACATGGATGTCTACCAGATGCATGTCAAGACAGCCTTTTGTTCTGGAAAACTTGATAAGGAGATGCTGATGGAGGTTCTCGAGGGGGTTGATGCTCATGAGGGCAAGGTGTATATATTGGTGAAGGCGCTCAATGAGCTCAAACAAGCGCCAAGACTTTGGTACCAGGAGATGGATACATTCATGGCCAAGAGGTCCTTCTTGCACTGCGACAACTACCCAAGCATGTACGCACATAAGAGCGAGAAAGGGACTATGTTGGTCGCCTTGTATGTTGATGACATGATTCTATGATCTTCTTCAACGTAGCTGCTAGATGATCTCAAGGGGCAGCTGATTAGCAGATTTGAGATGAAGGACATGGATCCTCTTGACTTATACCTTGGAATTTCCATCAATCGTGATAGAGCAGCAGGTACCATCAGCTTGAACCAGAAAAAATACATTGACTTCATCTTCAAACGATATGACATGGAAGATTGCAAGCCTGCCAACATGCCCATGAGCTCAGAGTGCAAGCTCTCCACCTCCATGTCCCAATCTAACGAAACAGAGAAAACTGACATTCTGGGTATCCCATATCAGTCTGCAGTGGGCAGTCTGATGTATGCCATGGTCGCCACCCGACCAGATATAGCCCATGATGTTGGAAAGGTGAGTCGGTTTGTGGCCAATCCTTGTCCACAGAACTGGCAGGTTGTGAAGCACATCATGCAGTATCTTAAGGGGACGCGACATGTGGGGCCCCAATTTGGAGGCATTGCTGCATCCGCATCACTCCGTCTCATGTAGTACACTGATGCTGATTGGGGAGGCAATATCGTTGACAGAGAATCTACCTCTAGCTTTGTGTGTATCCTAAATGGAGGTGCTATCAGTTGGACTAGTCACAAGTAGGAGTGTGTGTCTCTCTCAGCAGTTGAAACTCACTACATTGTCTTGGCTGAGGTTAATAAAGAGGTGTAGTGGTTGCACAAATTGCTATCTGAGATGAAAGCACCATAGACAATGGTGACGGTCATCAAGATTGACAACATGAGCGTGATTGACATATCCAAGAACCCAGCCCATTCCAGGTGCACAAAGCACATCAAGATCCGGTACCACTATGCTCGGGACTTGGTCTACAAGCAGACGGTGGAGCTCGATTATGTTGGTACCAAGCTGAACCGGGCTGACATGCTTACATAGCCACTTGACAAGGAACTCCACCACGCGGACAGCCAAGGTACCGGCATGGTCAATGCAAGTGATGAAAAATGATGATGGTCACTAACGCAAGGTGCAAGGGAGAGATTTCTTGAATGTTTGTCCCCCTTGTTCAGTGTTGTAGGATGTATCAAGAATGTTCTGCCCCTTGTGGAGGTATGATCCCTGGATCCGTTGTAGTGTGACTCAACTATGCTCTATCTCATGTGAGATATGATCCGTCCGTGAGTACACCATGTGGATGAGTGGTTAACTTGGCCATTTTGTTGCTTTGGCCAAGTGAGAGGTCATGAGTTTTGTCCCAGCCCCATGCACATCTTGGTTGTTATGGAAGCTTCCAAGAAAGACAGCACGTATCTTCTTGGAAGCTACATGGTTGGTCTGTCACCTTGAAACTAGGATGCTTATGTGTCAAGCACACAGTGCAAGTCTATTGGTGATGTGGCTGGGTCATGCCACTTCCCAGGAATGTGCTTTTGAGTTCTAGGACTGGACAGACAGCTATATGAGGACCTGTCTGGCATGCTGATCAATCAACCCTTGCTTGATTCTCTCGTGCGTATTGACGACTTGAGCTCCTCTTGAGATGTAATGCTAAGGCATTAGTACTCTTGAAGGTGAAGTGTATGCCTGATTAAGTTTGGGATGCATGACAGATATCAACAAAGGAAGAAGGTGTAAAAACCTTTATGAGCCTTTTGGTTTCACGGCTTCTCTGCTAGAGTTGGTTAGCTCAGTAGCTAAGACATTGTCCATACAGACCATCACGCACTAAAATATATCAAGACATAGCCAAATCTAAGCTATCGACAAACGTGATGGATGAACTTATTTGAGTCTAACTTTGACTACGATATCAAGTACCGGCCTGGAAAAACTACTCCGGCAAATTCTCTGAATCAACTCTGAGATTCAATGGCCAAGACGAGCATCTTTCTCGTCAAACAAGACCCGTATCTTGTGAGACTTTTCGCAAAGTGCTACGAGGAGTTTTGCAGGTAGGGAAAAAGTTTTGGTTCGACAATCCATACTGGCGATGGTGATTCACTCACCTAGTTGTTGTGCCACCAAACGAGGAGCTGCAAATAATGCTATCAGAGGAATGCCACGACACTAGTCTAGGTGAATATTTTGGCGAGGACAAGAAGCTGAAGAAGCTGGTGAAATACTACTGGTGGGATAAGTTGTAGACCGACGTGGTAGCAAATTGCGCGCCACTTGTCAGAGACAAAAATTCCGTCGCACGAGGCCACTAGGACTACTCCAACCGTAATCTGTTCCAATGGACCTGTGGGCCCACATTGGCCTCGACCTTGTTATGGGACTACCTACCACCCTTGAGGGTTATGACACCATCCTTGTTGTGGTGGAAATGTTTTCAGAATTTTCACACTTAAATCTGAGGACGACCACCGTCTCTGCACAAGGAACATCACGGTTGTTCTTAAACCAGATTGTACAGCTACACGATGTGCCACGTACCTTCACCAGCAACGAAGACGACCGCTTCACTAGCTGTTTTTGCCGTGAACTGATGAGGCATGATGGCAGTCGGATGCAACTATCAACTACATTCCATCCTAAAACCGACAGGAAAACAGAGTGGACCGATCAGACGCTTGAACAAATTCTCAACATGTTATGCAAGCCGCACGGCACCATTTGGGCAGCCAAGCTGCCAACCACCAAACTCGCACACAAATCCACCAGTTCCACCGCAAATGGTGAAATCTTTTTCAAAGTGGTGTACAGTAAACTTCATGGCACATCGGCTGGATTACAAAGTCAGAGCAAGATCTCTGTGGTCGACACCCACCACAGGGAATTTGCAAGCATTTGGGAGGAAATACAGTAGATCCTTGCGAGGACCCAAACAGTTATGAAGCAAGCGGCCGAATGACACAATAGCAATGAAGTATTCAGCGTTGGCAATTGCGTGCGCCTTAGCTCAGCAAACATCAATGATTGAGGACATGATTGTGCAAAGCTCAAACCCCGATGGTTGGAAATGTTTGAGATTGAGCGCATGTAAACCCATGTCCACGTCCATCCTGTCTTCTACATCAACAAGGTCAAGCACTATCGGTATCCAAATTCAGACTTCCCATGCATATATGTCACATTTCCACCTCCTGTGCAAGTGGACAGGGATACGGGGTACATGATTGAAGATATCCTTGGACATCGACACCGTGGAAAAACCACAAAATATCTGGTGAAGTGGTACGGTTACAACACCGTGTACAACAATGTTCACTGCCACTGCTTGCCGATTGTTGTTGCTGCTAATGCCGATGCTCCTTGTGTTTTTTTCCCCTTCTTTCCCTATGTGGTGGTGGCCACGTCCTCAGATGATGCGGGTGGGAAAGTGGGAGAGGAAGATGAAACAAAGGAGGAGGAACTAAGAGTAAGAGGGGTCGTCAAGGATGCCATCATCACTGCTTGTAAGGGGATCACTTGATGCGCCTTTGCAGTCTCTTTGGCCCCCGTCCTCTGGAGATGGTACTGCTGGGCCCAAGGAAGTAGCTTCAAGGACTCATATAACTCCTTTAAAGCGTGTCAATGGAAGTAGGTGAAGAGGTCAGCGTACTCCATGTGAGCGTTGAGCATGATGGTGCTGACCATCTAAAGCTAGGTTCCTCCACCACTGCCCAGCTGACTGTACATGGACATCACATGGTGCCATTATGCTTCTGCCGAATTTGACCCTCACTTGCACAAGGATTACAAATCCTTAAGGCAGGCACCCCTCGTCGTGTGTGTCTCTTCAGAAAACAAAGTGAAGGCCAACTCCCATCTGCGGCGAGGGTCTGTCCCATCATCCGTCCAAGGTACACCCAGAAAAGGACGAAAGTCCACGATCATCTCCTGAGAAATGAGGTGGAGTAGACTGCACTTGGCTATTGTTGCCTTTTGCATCTGGCGGGCGTCAATGGTGTAGTGTTGGCTCAGGTAGTAGGGCCACACCCCCTCTACGTCAGTCCATACTTTGAAGAGTACCTCCCAGCCGTCAAACCTAGTATCACCGTCGTAACAGGGTGACAAATTATTCAATTCCTTTGCTTGCCACTTTGTGGGGAGAACAACCTCAGGCACTTGGACGAGGCCTCTAACTCGTCTCAAGGGGGTCTGATGCGCTGGTGCGACTGATGCACTCACGGGTGTGTACTGTGGACCAAGTTAGAGGAAATCCAGCTGCGTGCCAATGTCGCGTGTCCATGCATCTACCTCCTCCTCATCTGAATCCTGCTCCTCAGGTAACTATTGTTGGGCAGTGGAGCCAGTGGATGTAGTTGGTTGCCTCTGCGGTGTGGATCTGGTTGCACCAGGTGGACTCTCTGGATTTCCTAGAGAGTGGCAAACTGCTCTTGCTGCCGGTGTTTCATCTCATCCTACACCAACCGTTGCTCGTCCTTCTCCCTCGTCACTTATCACTCTGGCGATTGACGAGCAACAAGGATACAAGGAGATAGAGCCGAAGGAATCAATTTTCTCCTTTCCCTTGTCACCGCTTGGCGCCATGTGGTTGCTCAGAATAGGTGTGAATTTCAAAGTTTTCAGAATCAAGAACAGTCAATGTTTATGGAGGTTCTGAAACATAGGAAAAATGATGTTCCGAAAAAAAATACTGACTTTAGCACCAATAATAATGAAATCACCGTTTTTACACCGGCGTGAAAAATTTCAATGTGTTTTACGCAGGAAAACCTATTTTTCACTCACATGGATTTGCGTGGCTTAAGGAGGAGTGTGACCGTGTCATCCCTTGTTTGAAGCTGTGCAAGGGCTACACATACCTACACAAATTCTACGCAGCTATACAACAATACTGCTGTACGGTACTTCTGAGTAGTAACCGTTGCAGAACAGTAGTGATACACATAACTGCAGCCATGGTTACTACTACTACGTGATTGTTGTTGTTGCGGCCCCTGTGACTACTGTAGCACTGTTGTAGCCACTGCAACTGTTACATTGCTTCTATTGCTGTTGTTGCTACTGTCACTACAGCAGCTACAATACTATTGGTGTGTTGCTGACGCCTTTGCTACTTCCACTTCAGTACTATTGCTGCTCGCGGTTGCTGATGCCGATATTGGTCCTCGCAACTACCACCGCTACTATGTATTGCCACTGCTCACAGTTGCCATGTGAGCTGCTAATGCAAGCTGCTTTTCCTTTTTTGGTGTCATGGATGGTAGCAAGACAAGCTAATGCTCCTACCCAGTACTACCGCTGTCGCTCGGTGTAGCTGTTGTAGCTCATTGTTGTTACAACTCTTGCTACAATGGCAATTACGGTGATTCACGCCGCCATTGCTCGTGTTGTCACCCACTCTAACAGTCGTATGCTGAGGCCACTACTTCTGACATCTGGATGACGTCTATGCTGACGATGTTTGCTGCGAAAGGTTCCAACATAGGGCTGCAGTTGTTGCTACTGGTGTTCTGTTTGTGTGAAGTAGCTCAATGAGAAAGGACTTGCTGCAATGATATTATAAGAAACTAATAGGAAGCTTCTTAGCCTTGCTATCGCTGATGTGGTGATACTATCCAGTCAGTTTACATGCTAGCAAGCAAGCAGGTGCAAGAGACAAACAAGGGTTAGGCTAGGAAGACGCGCAAAGACTCATAAGCTCTTATATTTTAGTAACACAGAGAGATATGTGACAGCTAACAAGCACAAATCATAAATACCAGTCGTGGCGCACGGCGGGTGACACACACAACAGTGTTATTTTGTCCTAAAACCTATCCAAAACACTATTTTGGAAGTAGCTCTCTGCATAGGCTTCCAAAGGCAAGATCTTCAAAACCTAGCGATGCAAAATCTTGAGTCGGACGCTGCGATTGGTCATACACACAGATACAACACCGATCGGTGGACAGCAAATACAAAACATGCAGATTGGATGCATGAGTCATTCCATAGAGAAAATTGTCACCACTGCATTTGTAACGAGGTGTCCCTATTTTTATGGCTTACTCAGGGCTTCATGCGAGTTTCGGGTGCATTTGTAATATTTTCTGTCCTTGGAAAATTCAACTTCCGGTCGAGCTCGACTCCGCTTGATCGCAGATGCAAGGCAAAGGAGGGAGAGCTAGGGAGCAAGCGAGCAAGCGAGTGTGCTCCACACACCAAGGGCATGTTCTTCTCATAGCTTTGCATGGCGTTCTGCACATGCAAGTCGAGGGTGGCTTCACCCTCTTTGCAAGTAGTGTATCAAATACTCTACCCGCTGAGGGGCCCCCTTGGACGCGGACCCCAGACAGCGAACGCAGTCAACGGGAGAGGCTGGAATGGTGACTGCGACCGCGCTATAGTCATAGTATCACCGGTGGTGTGTGCACAAGGGTGACCGCACCCACTGCTGGTAGGCCTTGAGCTAACGTGGAGGCTTGCCAAGGGACAACACAGGCCGTCGATCTGGACGATTGACGGATGGGCACTTTTTGTACTAGGCATTAGGTGCAAGGAGGGCACCGTGTACACGTGCAAGTAGGACACTGGGTACAGGTGCAAGTAGCTTGTTGTAGCAAGCAAGGAGAGCAGTAGGTTGGGACCAGGACTAGGCGGTCCGACAACATAAATACCCTATACATTGCTCATTGTAATTGACACATCATCACCTATCATTTTCAAGCTCTACATTCCAGACTATGTCCTTGTCTATCTTTTGCTGTGACTGCGCTCTCCATACATCAAGGCTTAATATCCAGAGAGCACACACTATCATAGCAAAAGAACTGTAGAGCACCCCAGAAAGCACCTAGGACATTGTGGTAGCTATTTGGAATCTGTTGGTAGGTGGGATGACCACCCGTCGGTGCTCTGACGCCAACTGGGTCTGCATCAAGGATCTTCATGAGCTTGGACACAAATGAGTGGTCACAGTAAGCTACCCATATAGACCAGGATGGCTCACATTAAAACAGGATCCTCCATGTAAATTGCAATCAAACCCTCTTTGCAACAGTCACAAATCCCTCAATAAAGGGGTTTGTGTCTGTTGCACGGAAATACTAGCGTTTGCACGCTGATGCAATATGCATGTCACATTTCTTTGATGCAAAACTTGCATTGAAAGTGTTGAAATCAAGGAAACATGGCATAAAAGTTTTAAATCTTGGTTTTGGGGCACATTATAGCTAAATTCTACCCCCAAAAGGGGGTAGATCTGACTTGTGTCCAGAAAGTGGACTTTGATGACAAGTGTCAAAAAGTCTGCACACATATATACAATAGTGGAAAATAGAATGAGGCAAACTTGGGATCTTGGGCACTTGAGTTGAGCGAGATGTGCCATGCTGCGTCTTGAGAGGAAAGTTCTACAAAATCTGCCAAAATGTTGGGGGG
Source organism: Penium margaritaceum (assembly GCA_023375785.1). Classification (NCBI taxonomy): domain Eukaryota; kingdom Viridiplantae; phylum Streptophyta; class Zygnematophyceae; order Desmidiales; family Peniaceae; genus Penium; species Penium margaritaceum. The sequence goes on along the minus strand of SZWC01014209.1, from coordinate 10,196 downwards.
GTTTTGAGAATGAAAAGGTGTCGTCTTTAAGACGTCTGGCACCGTTGCGAACTTGACCAAACATGATCAAAACATTGATATAGTTTGCAATAGTTGTGTGAACATTTCTGGAACATTCTCAAAGTTGACAGAATCTTCTGGAAAGGAACATCGGAGGTCGAGGCAGGTGGTCAAATTGCCCTCGGCCTGTCGGTGTAGAATCCCGAGGGTGGACGCACATGAATGTAATGGGAAAAGTATCCACACGCTGAGTTTAGGGACTCGTGTACTTCAGCAACGTAACAATGTATGCAATACCAGGAGTAGGAGTAATGCATAGTTTGGATCTTGAGCACTCAATTCAGGTGGCGTGTGCAAAGCCATGTTGTGAGGCTTTATTGACAGAACCTGTCAAGAAGTTGAGGAGTTTCGAGAATATTGAGGTGCTTCTCTAGAAAATTCTAACGCCGTCAAGAAGTCGACCAAGTAGTATCAAAAGATCAATACTGCGTGGATGGACACAAGTATGTGGGGTAAAACTAGGTATGCATGGGAGAGTAATTGGATCATGAATGGAGGGACTCCATAGATTTTTGGCCAGGAGATAGCTCAGTTTTTCTCAAAAGAGTGACAAGAGTAAGAGATGGAATGGGTACAAGAGTCAACCCTCCAAGGTCGAGCGAGTAGCAAGATCACTCTTGGCTGTGGGGCTTGCTAGACGTGGGAATCGAAATATGCTGCTGAGGAAATTCGACAGCATCCTGTCTAGGGTTCAGCACCAGGTCTACTTACATGTAGCACAGGTGTGGCCTGTGAAAGCGAATGGCATAGAAGACATTCATGTGGGGACTCGCATGCAAGCTCTCTCAATCAACCACGGAGTTGCTTGCTGGTTGCTCCCCCACCAGAAACATGCACACCATGGTGCTCCCTCTGGTATCTCCATAGATCAGTGCAAAAGCACCATGGAGAGTCGCATCACCCATGTTGTCATTCATCTGCATGGGCGATATGTATTTCACAAGTCCAGAGGTCACTATATATTTACGAGACACATAAAAAAACTTCTCCATGACCCGTAGGTGATGCACAAACACGCAAAATACTGACATGAGCGGGAACATAAGCAACAGTGCAACCAACTGTACAAGGAGAGAGGAATCGGCATCACAAAAATCATCAAGGTGTAACGTGTAAACACCACACACCAACATTATGTACAACATACTCGAGAACATTGCTTTTGGATGCCTTCATGAGGAGATTAGCTCTTTGTTGTATCGTCTCAACCCAAATGACCTGGAGATCCTCTGCCGTAATGTGCTCATGCACAATATGGTACTTGACATTGACACGTTTTGTACATGTGCGATAAATGCCATCACTCTCTGTAACGGATTTGGTACCTTGATTTTCACAACACAAGGCAGCGAATAGGCATGCGCAGTTTCTTCAGAAAACGACATAGACACAGGCTGTCACAGGTGCCTGCAACAAGTGCCACATACTCAGCTTTACTGGAGCTCTGTACCATGTAGCCCTGCTTGCAACTTATCCAGCAAACAACAACTCCCTAACAAGGAAGATGTAGCCTATGCGGTTGCGTGCATCAGTGTCAAATGCCTAGTTACTATCCGTGTATCCTTCAACAAGGAAGAATGGCTGTGCGTGGTAATACAACCTGACTCGTATTGTGGAGAAAGCATAGCAAACAACGCAAAGTGGAGCCTCCATAGGCTGTGCACGTGGACACTTTGAGCCAGGAAGTTGACCGCAAAGGCTACATCAGCCCTTGTGGTTGAGGCCAAGTACATGACGGAACCGATTACCCAGAGGTAGTCCATGACATCCACAAGCTACTATAGCATAGAAATGTCCAGCGTCTTGAGGAGCTGCTGACTAGCTGGGGTCATCAGTGTCAACGTAGTGGACACTGTCCAAGGAAAAATGAGAATCTCTCCCTTAGGCTGCGGACCTATGCAGCCTGGTGAGCATGGAGAGTGCAACACTGGTGCTCGGCCTCTAGCGTCTACAAGCTTGTCACCCTTCCACGTGGGCGGAAGGATGCACAGGCCAATTGGTTATTTTGCAAGAAGGTGAAGCTTGGCAGCCCACTAGATTGCTACAATGCTCTCTCGACAACCAAGGGGTTCTGATTTTACCGATACCTTTACACCTGTTGGTTGTATGAGAAGAGCTTGTGATCTGTCTGGTATTGTTGCTCAACATAAATAGGAGTTGCACCAAATGGATGTGAATAGTGCAGCCCTGCATGGCACTGTAAAGAATGATGTCTACATGTCCAGCCACCTGGCTTTGAGGTCAGTGACAAGGCCTGAATCATGCACAAAGCCTTGTATGACCTCAGGCAGACACCTTGTTGCTGGAACCCTGAGATCACTGGCACAATGACTCTTGTCGGCTACGTACACAATGAAGCCGATCCCTCCCTCTTTCTCCGACAGAAAGCTCAACACTTGACTGCCATCATGGTCTGTGTTGATGAAATCGCCACATCTCCTGTGATGGTGACCACAAAGGAGGCCAAGGCGGTTCTCAAAGCTTCCTACATGATGACGGACCTTGGTTTTGTAGTTATACTCCTCAAGACGAAGATTTTGTGTGACCATCAGTGGCGGACACTCTTACTGTACCAAGCACACTACACTTCCGTTATATGGGAACGATTCACGTACCTACTTGGTGCAGTTCCCAAAGCCTTGAAACCCATCACACCTGAAGGGCAGGATGCCTTAAAGGTGGATAATCCAGCACAACTGGGATGAGCAGTGGACGTGACCCTGTACTTGCGCCTCATAGGCGCTATGCTATACTTGGCGACGACCACTCAACCCAACATTGCCTTCACTTTAACCTCCTTGCACAGTTTTTACAATGCCCTTGGGTGACAGCCCTTCATACAACAATATAAGTGGCACGGTACATGGTTCTCATGCCGTTTCTCATACTCTATTTTTCCTAGTGGTGTTTAGTGGTGGTTTATGCCTACACAAACAATGAATGGGCCTGGAGCTCTGATGGATGCACTCAAACAGGCTACATGTTCCTGTTGGATGGCAGTACTTTGTCGTGGGACTCTGTCAAGCAAGGGTGCATTTCACGTAGCTTGACATAGGAAGCGTATGTTGCTCTTGGAACTTGGGCTACTGAGGTGGTGTGGGTGCAATTCTTGTTTTGTGAATTGCGTCAGTCTGTGCTATCCATCATTCTATGTTGTAGCGCCCAGAGTGCTCTTACCATTTTCGGGAAATCTTGTGTGTTTCATGCATACACAAAGCACATTCTATTGAGAATCACTCACTGTGTTATTTTGTGGAGCAATAGGTGATTTCCGTTATCTGGGCCGGCACGGATGTACATCGGACTGACGTAGTAAGAAAGGCATAGGCACGCAGAAAGTTCATGGTAGTTATGTCAGGCTTTCCCCTTCCTTGGGAGTGGCTGAGAGTGGGATCTGTATGTGGACTGTTGAGCATCTCGTTGTGTACTTGTGTTAGTTTTGTGAGCGTATGGACATGCGTATCATTGGGTCATGGAGGAATGCTGGTGCATGAGGTGTTCCCATCTGTACATACACTTGACTGTGACCACTCGGCCGTGTCCATGCACGTGCAGATCCCTGATGCAAAAATAGATGGCACCGAAGCACTGTCTGGCGGTGATCTATCCATCCACAGCTGTAGGACATCTGTTGTGGTGTCCCGAAGACTTGTTGGGGATCTGGTGGTGATTTGCACTTTTTCTGTAGCCTCTAGAGTTTTGTCGGTGGACTAGCCTTGGGCCCAATTTGCACGTTTTTGCAATGTGGATCCACAGGTCAATGCCGGACCCATGTATGTGTGAAGTCTTTGTGACCAATTGAGAATCTATATCAGTAGGTTGGGACGGTTGTGCATTTGGTTGCTTGTGCACTGAGATAGGACCAAACTAGTGCTTTTGGGTTGGGTCTTAGAGAAAAATCATCCTGCTGCATGCGTCACCTACCGTGGGCCACAATATGCATGTATGTCGTGAGATTATTAGTTGTTATTTATCTGTGCACTTTGAAGCTATAGAAGATTATGAGGCTATGCGCGTCTTTTCTAGCAAAACCCTTGATTTCCTGAAGTAAGAGTTGTGCCTTGCATGCTAGTGCATTGGCTAACTGAATTGTGTTGCCACATGCGTGACAAAAACTGTAGGAAGCTTCCAGGCACCTTCTCACTAACTTGTTCTAACTGTTGGCTTGAGGTATGAAAACATCCAAGTGGACTCTTGACTCACACAAACTACCATGCATGAAACTGACACTCGTCCCAACACGCATGGAGTTCAAGACACTGAGTCGATACACACACCTTAGAGTGCACAAACTCCAGCGACATAGGCCACACAACATTGCTGGTTGTGATGGCTAAGAGACTAGGCAAGTTGATCTTCATGATGAAAATTCGATGCCAGACATGTACGCTGGCTGATGCATTGAGCTGATTGCTCTTACTTGAAGCTAGACACAAGAACTAGACATGCGTGCTACATACACTCATGAGTGATGTGGCACACATTTTTCTTGCATACTGGTAAGATCATTTCAGGTAGCTTGTCAGCAGAATGAGTAGCCACCACCTGGTTAAAAACCCGTATGGTTTGGCTCGACCCCGTGGGTGGCGTCGAGGCTCCATGCAAGGCCATCTTGTGCGCGTGACCTCGCCAACCACCTCTCCTTGCTTGCTTGCCTCTCACTCCTTGTTGTTCAAGTGCTTCTTTGCAAAGTGCTTCATCTCTCTACCGTTCCGTGGCATGTGCGTCACCCAAGAAACTTCGTTCTCTTTGCTTACTCCCTCACACCTAGTCATTCCCTTTCACTGATTGGTACTAGAGCAGTGTGAGGGATCCAGGTAGGGATACGAAAGGAATGTGGATTCTCTCACCACCACAAATTTAGGCCTAATTTTGTGGTGGTGTCGTGGCTGCTCTCTCACCATACCTATCACCATGTAGCAACAACTCCAATTCCGCATTCTCACACCACTCTCAGTGTACCCTTGCAACACTCTCACTACACACTCACAGCATTTTCGTAGCACTCTCGCTACACCGTCGTTGCATCCTTGCAGCACCCACATATCACTCTTTCTACACTCTCGCAGTATTCTTGCAGTAATCTCACTACACTCTCACAACACTCTCGATGCACTCTCAGTGGACCGTCATAGCTCTCTCACTACACCCTTTCTACATGAACATGGACTTAGGTATGAGTGTATAAGTGGATTTAGGTGGCTAGAACCTAACTTTGGCATTCCCATTTGCCTAAACCTAGGAAACAACAGCCATCGGTCTGGCGGCTAAGCTGGTTTGCCCCAAAACTAGCAAGAAGTAGCAGGAACGGCCACAACTGCTTTTGTTCAGCAGCAACTGGAGCAACCTTGTCTTAGCAGCAGCAGAGCAGCGAACACAATGGCCATGATTTCTTCAGTGTAGCAGCAACTGTAGCAACATAGTAGCAGCAACAAAATATTTGCAGTTGTAACAGTGTGAACGATTGTAGTCCTGTAACAACAGTAGCAGTGTTGCAACAATAACAGCTGAACTCACTACCATTCTCAGCTTCTTCCCATTGATCGAAGGATTGTAGGAGTGGCCTTCTTGGCTTTGGCTGGTACCATAACCGTCGCAACCATCACCCTTTCACCAGTGAACCCGCTGCCCCGGGATGGAGATCGTACGTGATTGTCAGCGGCGGTCAATCTTGTTGCATCAGGCACGTTACGCACGTGTTCTGGGGGAGCGATTTTCTGACCTCCTTGGTGTAGTTCCCACAGCATCCACCCCCATCATAACCGACGGGCAGTATGCTCTGAAGGTGAATGACCCAGCAGAGGTAGGGGAGACGGTGGATGTGACCCTGTACCCTGACCATGTACCTTGCCACTACCACCCAACCCAACATCGTCTTTGCCATCAACCTCCTTGCACAGCTTTTACTATGTCCTCGGACGAGAGCCCTTCACACGGCTGTGCAAGTGGTGCTAGTGGTGGTCTCCACACCATACGTTGGACTCTCCTTTCGATGGCAGTGCTTGGTGGTTGTCAACGATTACACAGACAGTGACTAGGCATGGAGCCCTGATGGACGTAGTCGGACAGGCTACGTGTTCCTGCTGGATGGCACCGCCTTTTCATGGCACAATGACAAGCAAGGTTTCATTGCATGTAGCTCATCTGAGGCTGAGCATGTTGCGGGAAGTTCATGGTAACCATTCGTCTTGTCGAGCTTCGCCCCTTACCTGAGAGTGGTTGAGAGTGGGGTGTGTGAGTATGGACTGTTGAGTATCTTTGTCAGTTTGTTGCACACCTTTGTCAGTTTTGCACACGTATGGACATGCGTACCATCGGGTCATAAGGGGAGTGTTGTGATGTGAGTCGTCCCCGTCTATACAGTTTACTGTGACCATTCGACTGTGTCAATGCTTGTGCAGATCCCTGATATGTGTCCACCTGGCGCTGGAGCACCGTCGGGTGGTGGCTCCACCCACCACCAGCTGCGAGACAGCTACCACTACCTCTCGGGTGCTTTCTGGGGTGCTCTGTAGTTTTTCTGCTGTCGCTAGAGTTTTCTCTCTGGACTGGCTCTTGAGCCCGACTTGCATGTTCTGCATTGTGTATCCACTGATCGATGAAAGACTTGTGCATCCAGTCATAGCGTCCAGCTCAAGATTCTACAGTTATGGGCTCATACAATATAGCGTTTGCGTGACAGTGCGCACAGTTATGACCAAAACAATTATTATTGGTCGATTTGAGGAAAAATTGACACTACCGCATGCGTCATTAGGTGTGGGCCACGACAGATATTTATACTGTGTGCTTATCACTTGTCATTTCTCACTGCATTGTTAAGCTATTGGAGATTATGAGACTTTGCGCGTCTCCCTAGCCTAACCCTTGTTGTTTCTTGCACGTGCTTGCTTCCTAGTGTGCCAACGGACTGGACAATGTCGCCATGTGAGCAACATCAAGGCTAGGAAGCTTTCTAGCAGTTTCTCACACCGATCAATGCCAGACTTGTACGTGTGACATGTCGTAGCGTTTGACTCGAGATTCTGCATCTCGAGCCAAACGTTTCGGACAAAACGCCTGATTCCCCCCTCGCTCGGAACAATAAGCCCCATCTGCCACTATGTCGGAACAAAATACCCCATCTGTCCCTATGTCGGAACAATAAGCCTCATCCGCCCCTGTCCCAGAACAATAGGCCTCATCCGCCCTTGCCGCGCAACTATAAGCCTAATTCGCCCCTTCTCCGTAGACGCGGGTTTCAGGCGTAGAAAATGAACGATATACCCCTCTCGTTTGTCAAAAGACAACATGTCGACGTCGCATGGCATGCGGCATTGACACGCTGACGTCACCTTTTTGGGCCAAAGAATAACAAACTCCGTTGTAGAGGGGTTTGTGATTTCTCGGAAGTAATTTACACGGGGTTTGCATGGGGGTTTTGAGAATCCCTATTCATTCAAAGGGAACCTGCTGGGTCCCGCCGTAGCGGGGCCCAGCAGGTGCCCGTGCAAAAGTAAAAGGACGAAATAGCTCGGATACCCGCACCGCGCTCACTTTTAAGCTGGCATATCCATGGGTCAAAAATTTGGCACAGCATACCCCGCACTAAAACTTAAACATAGCATACCCATAAATAATATGTCTGCTCACGGCGTACCCATACCTTTAAAATTAGTAACGGCATAGCGGTATGCCGTTCCTTTTTTAAAACGATGGGAATGCCGTCTTTAAATTTGAGTTAGGCTCCGATTTCTTAATCGGACAATGTGATGTCATCTTTAAAAACATCATTTCTTCGTATTGTGTCGGATTAGAGTGGTTCACTGATAATGAACACATTTATCTAACGAAGTTCGCAAATGCGAACACCTAAGAGTTGTGAGATTCACAATGCGAGGGGTTAGTGTTATTCGCGTGCTCGACCAAAAAATAAATATACGCTCACAGAACGGATGCCACACAACACGTAAGTCGTGCGCACAATGGTTGTGAGCACCATGACGAATGTCGACTCCCACATACTTGCCTATTTGTCCTGAAGTACATAAGATATAACAAGATGTGCTGTACTGTTGTCTTATTTTGAATGAACTCGGGTCTCGTTTGGGTCCACAATTTCTTCTCTCGCTTTCGCATGATTCATACGATCTCATGTTTATGTACCACCGAGAAGAATAATTCTTAAGCATGAGAAAAAAATTCTTGAGACGTTAGATCTGGTGATCGGACGGTAGTCAAGTTTTACAACGATATTCTTATGGCCATAGATAAACATGTCGAACACTGTAGAAAGCACATTATCGGTAACTTAAAAAGGCAAACATGAAGTGAGGCAAATTGGAAAAACTAGACACAAAATTATCTCTTTACAATGGTTGGCCTCTGCCGCACGTTCGATCGACGGATCGAATGGCGTTGACCGGCGGCATTTTGAAGTTATTTTTCTCAAGTTTTGCGTGACCGACAACGTTTGAGAAAAACAGGTCTCGCTTCCAGCTTACCGGCATGCGATGCAGTTCCTTAATGCGCACAACCNGGGCTACACCGACAGCGACTGGGCCGGCAGTCCGGACGGTAAGAGTCGCACAGGCTGGATCTTTCTGATTGGCGGCACGGCTGTGTCCTGGCGCAGTGGCAAGCAGGGGTGCATTGCACGCAGCACTGCTGAGGCTGAGTACGTGGCTCTTGGATCAGGCGCGTGTGAGAGTGTGTGGTTGCGTCGTCTGTTGTCCGAGTTGCGTCAGTCTGTCCCATCCATCACGTTGCATTGTGACAATGAGAGTGCCATGGCCATCGCCGACAATGACGGCGTGCATCACACACGCACTAAGCACATCAACGTTGAGTATCACTATGTGCGTTCATTGTTGCGTGACGGTAGCATCAGCATTGTGTGGGTTGAGACAGCACGGCAGTTGGCCGACTTCCTGACCAAGGCACTGAAGCGCGACTCGTTCAAGAAGGCTGTGAGCTCGGTCGGTGTACGTCCGTGAGTGGCTCTCTCTTTGTCTCTGCCTGCGGCTCTGCATGCCCTGGGGGAGTCTGGATGTTGACCATGTCCCTGTCCGCCCATGTGCACTACGCCTGTGAGTCATGGGGGAGTGTTGGTTTTTGCACATCTCTCATTGTGCTCTGTTGTGTCCTCCCGGCTTGTGTACATCGGCGTGCAGATGACTGACGGCGAGACTCGACGCTGATGGAGTGTCGTCCGGTGGAGCCGACGCACGCTGAGGNTCGACCGCGCCCGTCACACTCTGTGTGACGGGCGCGGTCGGCCCATATGTGGGGGGGGTGGATACCCCCACGGTTTTTGGCGAGTGCGACAGAATGATGCGAACACATCGTCGACGTTAGAATCTAGGGTCGTGTTCTTGTAATCGCGAATATTCGCCTAATTTCAATGTGGGTACCCCGTCATAAAAATAAAACCTCATGGTATGGCGTTCCAAAAACGGCGGACTCCGATATGCCGTTTTTGATATGGTGGACACCGGATACTCTTTTACAAAATGAAACTGGTCTGGGTATCCGGTGTCATTTTTAGCATATACGGGCACAAAATCTTAAAATTTGGACATGGTGGGTATCTAGTCGCTCCGTCCAAAATAAAACCCCAAGGCTCCGGGTGTTGTTGTAGTGTGGGTTTGTGTATGGTTTGTATGTCAAACATGGGCTCATAGGTGTTGGTTTTTGCACATCTCTCATTGTGCTCTGTTGTGTCCTCCCGGCTTGTGTACATCGGCGTGCAGATGACTGACGACGAGACTCGACGCTGATGGAGTGTCGTCCGGTGGAGCCGACGCACGCTGAGGACTTCTCGCAGTTCGCTGGAGCCTCCTCTCTCAGGCGACGCGCTCAGCTCCATCGGCAGGCCTCCTCGGCGGTCGTGCTGCCGGCGGTCGTTGACACCGCATTTGCTGCTTGCATGCGTTCCAGCGCATTCCATTGCGTCTGCATCGTCATGCACTGCCTAGGGTCCCAGTTGCATGTTGCATGGCCCTGTGTGGCAGCATAAACCGTTGTGGGCATTGTCTGGGTTTAGGCTGCCATAACTCCTCGCTACTATTTTTCTAGCAGATTCTGACCGCACGGCTGCGTTCGCAGCGGCGGTATTATGGTATGGTCCAGTTTTCAGGCAAAACGGACGACGCCCG
>SZWC01014207.1:49383-75488 GCA_023375785.1 Penium margaritaceum | reverse complement strand
ATATGACTGTATATGTGTATGTATGTGTGTGTCTTTATGTCTGTATCTATATCTATAACTATATCAATTTCTACAACAATATCTACATCTATCTCTACATCTATGTATATGTATATGTATATGTATATGTATATGTATATGTATATGTATATGTATATGTATATGTATATGTATATGTATATGTATATGTATATGTATATGTATATGTATATGTATGTCTTGTAGCATACAAGCCATTTTAAATATTTTTCAGTTCCCGGGTTTAAGAGACTGAAGACCGATGTCTCCACGAGTCGAGGTCTGAAAAAAATCTCGGTCTAGATTCTAGTTTGATTCTGGCCCAGATAAGATCTGCAGGCCGGATTAAAGGCAAAAGGATTTCTGCAATGGAATATCCATCGCATCAATTCTCTTCCCATCTTGTTGGAAGCTAGGAGCCTGTTTCCCTGTGGCTGTGCCACGTGTAACAATAGGGTTTTAGGTCCTTTTTGAAACTTGATTTTGTTTTTAACATTTTCTTAAAAACAGGCCATAAGTGTCATTCTCACGATAATTTTAACCGGCAATGACAGAGGTGGACGGGGGGTTTGGAGGGGATGAGCCTCACGATATCAACTTTATCACCTACCATCGGTGTCTGGCAAACCAATTCCCCCCCCTTCTCCCCCTTCCAAACCTATTCCCTCCCCTCCCCTGTAGCGGGAGGGTCGGTTCAGACCCTCCCACCTTGCAACAACGAGGCGATGGCTTGCAGCCACCCCTCGCTTTTGCAAGGACTGGCCGGTGGCCAGCCACCTGCAGGCTACCGGCCAGCCAACTGGATGGCTAGCGGCCCGCCAGGTGACCGGCCGGCCACCTAGCAGCAAGCCACTAGCCGCGGATTTAGCTAGTGGCCCTATCGGCAGTTAAGAGGCCACGAGGGCCTTGAGGGCGAGGCTTGTGGCCTTTTGCCCTCGCCCTCCCTCGCACTCCTTGCCAGTGAGAGCGAGCAAGGATGAGGGATACACGTGAGTGAGAGAGTCACAAGAGAAAGGAAAACTGTCGGCGTGACATCGCCGATCACACCTCCAAAGCGACAATCGAGATTTGCTTTTTGCTTTGTCAAAAAGCAAATCTCAATTTGTTTAGGATGAAATACAAACTTTGAAACAGAAAAAATCGTGTGAACTCACAATTTTGGGGTTAATATCCCCCTCAATTTGGACCCAGAAAGAGGGGGCGAGGTAAGAACATATAATAGGCCTCCAAAGATTTGAAACATTTCATTCTCCTTGCACGTTTCGTTGATGACAATTAGTGCCAGAGTGACGTAGAGGGAAACCCCTTTGAGCAAGCTCTGGACGCCATTCTGCGAACTCCGATGACGACCTCAATGCGGGAGCTGAAGACACGACCCATTACAGTGGTTTTCATAGCAAGACGGCCCTCGTGACCAAGTGTGCAACGGTCTTGGTGGCTAGAAGATGTATGAATCACTGTGATGAGCTGCAATAGCAGCAGAAATGCCATAGGGGAATACATGCTTAAACATTTACCATCACAAGCAAGAAAATGGGATTCGAAAGCTCTTAACATTTTTTGCCAGCTCCTCTAAGCTTCTCCTACTTGTTAGGGTCTAGGTGAGTTTTTCTTGGACAGGGTGGGGAGTGCCGACCCTCAAACAATCAACCTTTTCCCTCCCTTCAATACCTCTTCCTTCCTCCATCCAAAAATTTGGACAGTGGTTCTTCCCAAGGCTAGGGGATCTCACGGCCTGAGAATACCCTGAAAAGAGGGGGGGCGATACCTTGAATATCTTTGGTGGCTTCCCAAACACCGCCGGTTCAAGGAAGGCATCACCACGAGGTGCGAGATGCGCCAATAGGACTCAAGAGAAGGCCAAGGAATACAAGAAGATGAATACAAGAACAGTGGGGAAGAAGCATGCAAGGGTGTAAACTCTTTGTTAAAGTTGACCTCTCCTCCCCCTCACCTCTTTAAGTGGTACTCAATCTCTTGTAGTCTCTTGTTCTTGTCCTTGCTTTATTTGTTTTAGGCTTTTTAGCTTGACTAATGACGTAAGTCACGGATTAGGTTTTTGGCTAGAATCCACATGATTGTGCTGACCGTGGCGGCTAAGGAAAAAAGTGTTTTTCTCCTACATGATTGTGCCAACCGTGGCATTCTAGAAAGATAGAAATGAATTTTGGATTGTCTTACTGATGGTGAGAGCAAGTACACTTTGGAAGGAGACACCTCCTTATATTTTTGGGGTTATCCTCACAATGGTTTTCACGCGCTAGTTGCATGGACGATGGAATGGCAAGTTCCGGACCATCCTAGACCAACAAGGTGGTGACGGCCTTACTACACGCCCTCAATGGACTCCAAATTTTGGGAGCTATAGTAGTGAGCATGGTTACCAAACCAAAGGCAACCGTACTTCCAAATGCAACCATATCGCCAAAGGCAACCCTCGTTACACTCGGTGACACTGAGAAGTGTAAGGAAGCTAAGAGAAGGTTGATGAGAACGTCAACATACAAGTGGGCAGCCCCCATGCGACAAAGAATGTGCTCAAGGAGGACCAGCCGTACGTGGACCCTGACAAATAGCATGACACTGATGATGGCAAAGGTGACGAGGATCGCGATCATTGCCATTGTTTTACAACAAAATCAAGCAGAAAGGGCAAGACGCTTACTGTATCACCTGAAGCTGCTGATACTAGGAAAGGAACCAAAAGTAGCCACGTAGGAAGTTCCTGTGAGCATGAGCTGGACAAAGTCGCTACAAAGGCAATTCGCGGCCACCTCAGGAGGCTTGCTGAGTTTGTTGCAGAGGCAGCAGGCCAACTAAAGATCACTAGCGACGATGGAGGTACTACACCACCCAAAGGAGTGGGGGTGGATCCCCTTCCTATGATGTGGTTGCGATGGGACAGAACTGTGTCCTCTCAAACGTCGTCGCCGACGACAGCCTCCTCTGAAAGGTAGGACTCCTCAGAGGCGTGTGTGCAAACCGTATCCTCCTACAGCCCAAAAGGGCCAATGGACAATGTAAGGCCCCTCAGATTGTTGCCAACGCTCTAACAACTTCAGAGTTGAATTTCACGTTTGCCAACCTGCTGGTCCACATCGAACAGAGCATCATGCACCTTGACCATGATCGTCAACTATAGCCGTTGGCCGCTCATGAGGCCACCCATGAATACAACGACCTTGACAAGGCATTGCAGGGTGTGACCCAGGTGCAGATGCAACAGCAGTATTTGTGGGCCGCAGGTGCTGATGCCACCTCTAGTGATAGTAAGGACTTGCCTACCTCGACGACTTAAGGGCTAATCATGAACACGTCCTTCCTCCACAGTGTAAAGATCTTCTTGAAGGGCATGGAGCTGACAGATTGGCTGAATTTCGTGGAGAACTTTCCGTGTGTCAATAAGGTGCCACTCGATCAGTAGGGTGACCTCGCCATGATGCATCTTGAGGACAAGCTATTCAAGTACGTGATCAAGGAGTGGGACGCACAGGAACCACACCTTGCGTGGTAGCCCATGCCGTGGGAGGCCTTCTATGCTGTACTATACAAGAAATGCACCCATGTGTAGACGCGCATCGCACATTCCACAAGATCAATGACTTCAGGTAGCTATGTATCTCACTCAAAGCCTACTTTAGCGAGTTCACCGCACTCGTGGAGGAAGCCAAACGCTTCACCAAGAAAAATCGGACCCAGACTTCCAAGTACCTATAGTGCTTGCGAGTGGATTGGATTACTTCCAAGATATTCTAGCCCGCAAGAAGCTAAAGGACAAGACCACCATGACAATAACCGGCTAAGCTTGGACAGGTTGGAGGGTGTTCCATGACTACATAAGCGAAGTGTATTTTGCAAACCCAAAGCACAACTCTGATGCAAGACCGAACATGCCTGCATAGCAAGGCCGCAACATGCGCATGGACGCTATAGGGGCTAGTGGGTTAGCTGGACAACAGGATGAAACCAAGGACAAGCAGCCCGTAAACCCTCTAGTAAAGAAGGCTGGTGGGTAAAAGGTCTCCAGCAACAAGCGCAACCACAACATTGACGAGCTATTAGCGGCGGGTGAGCATCGCAACACATCCTTCTACGATGGGCTCTGCCACAACTGCATACAGCCTGGCCACCTTACGGCCCACTGCCTTGAGGATGCTGGTGGTGGAAAAGAGGCTACGGTATTGGCCATAGTTGTGGTACCCCATGGAGATGGTGGAGTAGGAGGATGTGGATAGGGCCGTGGATAGAGCCAGGGTTGTGGCAATGGGTCCAGCTGTGGTAACAAATAGGGCCGTGGTGCAGGTTTTCTCCATCCCTTAGTGACATTAGTGGGGACCACTCGTGGGTAAACTTGGATCACAAGTGTGGGTTCATGTTTTCAGATGAGGATGTTAAACAATTTGAGTTTCTAACAATTTCAAAATTCTCTTTTGTTTTCTCTCCTCTTGTTGAACCTTATTCTACACTTGTTGACCAACATTACCCATTAAACCTTGCATCTCTGGATGAAATGCGTGGTCAAACATGCTTAATGGTAGCGGTACCGACCACAGTACAAGAGTGGTGTGACACAGTGATTTAAGTAAATGGCCTTAAAGTAGTAAGTTCAATCATATCCATGGTACCATTGGCCGTCAATTTTGACTCAGTCAAATTTAAAGACTGGAAGGTGCTGGCCACATTCACATGCGTCTACAAGATGCGGACTCGAGTGGGTGAATCATGGGAGTTGCAATGCCTGCCGCACAGATTCCATATTTATTGCAAACCTAGCATACTATCGTTGAGCACGTTCACTCAGAAGAGTGGAGGTAACATGACGATGTTGTTCAAACGATACCTAGCTGGTGCTCTAGTTAACGTACTAACTAACACCATGGGGGATGACTCCTTTGTTAGCCTTGGCTTTACCTGACATGTAGGCCAAGAGTACAAGCCATCAAATGGCGCAGTTGTCATCGGTGGAAACCGTACGGTATCCGTCATTGGTACATGAAGATTAAGAATTTGCATTCAAGGGTACACAGAAAGTGTTGTGTTAAAGGTACTAAACCTTCTTAACCCATTCAATGTGGCGCTAGGCGATCCTTGGCTCCGTAAAAACAAGGCTTTGATGTGTTTTGAATCAAAGTGCTTGATCCTTTGAAAGGGATAGTGCCATTTTATGCTAACTCCAAGTATGGAATCATCATGGACTTGACTCAAAGTCCATGCCAGTTTGTCCACAATACTTGTCAAGAGATGAATTCAACAAGGTTGTTGATTCTTCTTTGCTTAGCTATAGAAAGTGGAGGAGAACAGGAAGACACACCACAAGGTATCAAATCTCTATTGGCAAAGTTCTCTGATTAATCCCAAGACCCACCAACTTGGCTTCCACTAGAACAACACATGGGCCACATGATTCCGCTGCAATCAGAGACCACCCCTCCATTGAATCCCATAGATTGCCTTAGTCTAACATGAAGGCAAGAGGTCGAATGCCAAATCAAAGAGTACCTTACAAAATGGTGGATTGAGCCAAGTAGCTCATCATATGGTATGCGGATCCTTTTTGTGAACAAAAAGGACGATGGTTTACGCATGTGCGTGGACAACCGGTCGTGAAACAAGCTAACAGTGAGACATTAAATCCCCTTACCACAGATTGAGGACCAAATTGACCAAATCCAAGGGGGAAGAGTCCTTTGGTCCTTGGATTTGTCTCTAGGGTACCATCGAATCTGCATTACGCATTATGATGTGCCTAAAACAGTGTTTCAAATGCATATGGGACACTTTTAGCTACGGGATTTGTGCTTCAGGCTAACGAATGCCTTGGGAACTTTCGAAGGAGAAACAAACTGAATGTTTTTCAAGAAACTTAATTAGTTTGTCTTGGTTTATCTGGACAACATCCTGTTAAAGTCAAAATCATTGGAAGAGCACGTAGAACATTTGCACAAAGTCCTCGTGATTCGTTGGAATCAGAAGTTTTATGCAAAAGTGATCAAGTGCAAGTTTGCACAAGATGAGCTCGAATACCTTGGACACATCAAAGCAAGGACGACATCAGTGTCAACCATGAAAGGTCCAAGTTGTGGAAATTGGAAGCGCCCGGGTACATTTTGTCTATCCTCAGCCTCAAAAACTACTTCTGACAACTTATGCAAGGGTGTTCGATCGTGGTAGCGCCGCTAACCAGGCTAGCGCAAAAAGACGTACATTGAGATTAGAAATCTGACTTAATGCATTTCTCAAAGTCAAAGAGCTTCTATCTATGATGTCCATCTTAGCTCTTCTAGACCCATCACAACTGTGGAAGGTACGATGCCTTGGTAGTAGGACTTGGAGAAGTCCTCATTTAGAACGTTCACACAGTTGCATATGAGAGCCAAAAACTCATCCCCACAGAGACAGTACATAAATGGGACTCAAGAGCTCCTTGCAGTTGTACACACTTTCAATATGTGATGTTGCTACCTCGAGTGAACCAGGGGGAGTGTGAGGGTTGTGACTGACCAGAATCCATTGGTGTTTTTCCAAATGAAACTGAACATGTCAAGACGACAGGCACATAAGAGAAAATAACTGAGCCGATTCTTGTTCACATTGTAGTATTGGCCATGACACATCAACGTGGCTGATCCAATAAGCTAAGATTCCAGTAAGATTAAAACAACTTAGGTGGGTGCATGTTTTATGGCCATTGCAATAACAATAGTACAAACACCAGATCCCAATGCACCTCTACAGCAACCACCTTGAGAGATTATCCACTATAGCACATTCATAAACATGATCTGAATGAGACTGTGTGGAATACTGGCTCCAAGACTCGTAGGATTTGGAAATGTAAAGATAGGTAGAGATGGCAGGAATCTTCTCGTGCAGAGAACAAGTCATTGTTCTAGACTCGAGAGACTTTGGAGCAAAGGTTTTTATCTCCTAGTTCCACGACCCGCCACTTGCAGGTCATGTGGGACCTCGTAAAACCGGACATGCAATCTTGGACCAGTATTGGCAGCCAGAATGGACTGTCGATATTTGTAAGTATTGTATGACATTTGTCCCATGTATTCAGGACAAGGCTAGTAAAAACAAGCCTATTGGACTCTTCCAACAGCCTCCCATCCATGGGACTTGATGGAATGCATCCGCTTGGACTTTGTTACTTGTCTTCCAAACATGGCTTGTGGCCACGATGTAACACTAGTGGTTGTGGATCTTCTGACAAAGATGACACACTTCATTCCCACAACCACCGATACAAACACAGAGAAGACCACTCGTCTCTGTTTTTAGGGCGTCATGAAGTACCATGGCTTGCCATTGCGTATTATCTCCAATCGAGATAGAAGAAAGTTTTCTATCTCAATTGAAGAAAGAAGATTGGAGATAGAAAGAAATTTCCCTGTAAGTTCTAGCAAGATATGCACGAGTACTTTGGAAACGAGTGACAAATGTTGACAGTATTTCATCCTCAAACAGATGGATAGGCAGAGTGCATGAATCACACTCTGGAACAGATACTCCGCAAGTACGTAGACCCTACCATGAATGACCAGGATAAAATTCTAGCACCGACAGATTTTGCGGTAAACAACTCTGTGAATGAGTCCACACAGTTCACACTCTTTGTGTTGAATAGTGGTTGACATCCAGTGGTACCCTCTTCATTGGTGAAGAGTAGGATTTTAGGAGGGCAGGTTCCTTTTACTCAAAGCTTTTTCAAGCGCATAGACTCCTTGCTATAGGATGAGAAGGGTCACCTTCAAGCAGCTCGGCAATGACAAAGGCATATCCCAACATAATTCACCATGAGGTCTCATTTTAAATCGGTCAGAAAAACATTTGGCTGAAGTCGCCAAGGACGTAAAAACTTCTACGGAAGTGGATTGGGTCGTTCCCCATGGTGGTATGCATTGGGCCAGTGGCATACCGATTGCTCATTCCGCCGAGTATGAAGATACATGACATGTTTCATCTTAGCTTAATGGCTCCATACACGACAAATAGAACTGTTTAGCCACCACCAGCAGTCCTTATTGTTGACGGCCAATACAAGGTCCTTTGCCTACTCTAACACCAAGAGCATACACTGTGGTCGGGGATTGTCAGGATGTACCTCGATCATTGGGCCGCTTATGGACCTGAACATTACTCACGAGAGCCCAAATCTTGGTTACCCACGGGGGTGGTCAACGAGTACTAGAGGGAGCTGGCAGCTCACACAAATCGATGTATGGTAGGAGGCACCATTTAAATATAGCAGAAGTGAACAACATTCCTGCTGGGTGGCATTCATGGACAACGCCCATAGGAGATTGGGGACACCCAACATGGTTGTCACGTGGATACTCCAGCCTAAAGGGGGGTGGCCGCTAGCCGTGCTGACCGACAAGCTGTAGCTGAGGTCCAAGTGCAATGCACGTGTTCATGTTTAGCTGGTGACTGAATTTCTTTTTTTTTTTCCTCACAATGTTGAGGACTCACTATCTGACACTCTCACTTGTTATTCATGAACGGGGACGGTTCATCATAAGTGGGGAGGAATGTAGCGGGAGGGTTATTCTGGGCCCTTCCACCTCACAATAGTGAGGGGGTGGCTCGCGGCCACTCCTCGCTATTGTGGGGGCTGGCCGGTGGCCAGCTACCCACTGGCTACCGGCCGGCCGGCGGCTGGCCGGCTTGATGGCCTGCGCTGGTTAGGTGACCGGTTGGCCACCCAGCGGTGAGACACCAGCCGCTGATCGAGCTGGTGGCTGGATTGGTGACTGAGAGGCCATGTAGGCCTTGAGGGCAAGGCTTGTGATCTCGAGCCTTCACCCTTGCTTGACCTCCTCACCAGTGAGAGTGAGTGAGGATGAGGGATACTTGCGAGCAAGATAATCATGAGGGAAAAGAAAACTTTCGGCGCGAAATCACCAATCGTGCTTCGCACGTGACGGTTTTTCATTGACACATAAAAAAATAAAACTCAAGTCTTAGGACAAACTGTGAGTTTCCAAGCCAAGGAATCTTGCAAACTTACGAGTTCCAGGTAATACTCCTCTCCTCTCGGACCTAGAACAGGGGGACAAGGTAAAAACGGAAATGGGCCTCTGGAGATTTAAACATTCAAGTCTCCTTGCACGGGTCGTTGATGAAAACTTCCCCATATGGAAAGCAGAGGAAAAAGCCCCTCGAGTGAACTCTGGACGCCATTATGCAAACTCCAATTATGACCTCAGTGCGGGAGCTGGAGACAAGACCTTTTATACCCCGCTTACCGTGATTGCTCTATCAACCTTCACGAAGTCCTGTTTTACAGCCAACGTGATGTTGGCGACTTCATGTTCGGAGATAAACAAGCCTCTTGCTTTGACGTTTGACTTCTTTGGCAACTGACGGGGTCGACTGCCAGTGGATGCGAGCCTCAACTCGGCAGCCTGATCACATTAGGCAACATGATCGAGGTTCACGTTCAATGGCATGACCCGTTGTAGTTTGTGAAATAATCCCGTGGGGGAAACATAGAAATGAAGTCAAGATTTGGGGGGAATACAGAAAGGAAATGAAAATTGGGGGCTATATCAAAATGAATGGAAGAATTGGGGGTATAGTAAATGATTTGAAAACTTGGGATAATTCGATGGTTGTCAGCCAAAACTAGAGGCTACATGGGAATCTCCCATCTTGAAAAGCAACCTCTTGTAAATATGACTGTCCACGATGACCATAGGATTGATCCGTAGGTAAATCGCGTAAGCGCCAAGCTCCAACCTGACGTAAAAGTCTCACCTTGTAGGCCGTCCTAATAGTGGGTTTTCAAGGGGCGTTGTTTTTCTGCAACAAAATGGTTATGCATTATGTTCAAAGCATGTGAACTCGGCATATGACCATCAAGAACACAGAATCAATTAGAACCTTCAGGGTCAACATATCAGTTTTGAGCTTCTTCAATAAACCATAAACAAACAGTTACAAGATTTAGAAAACATGGACAGCCAGAATCGGCCGGGCGTCAAAATGACCATCTAGCCGTTCACGTCGGCTTATCACTTTGAACAGCACAATCTGGTTTGATCTTCCTGTGGGTCAGGATGAAGAAAGGCTCTGTTTTGTTTTGTATCCGCTTTTGGCATCTCATCACCTCGCATGAGGACAGAGGTGGAAACAGGATTATCTGGCCAATTTCTCCTTCTCCCCCACCTTTGCACAGTAAGCCCGATCCACCTCAACCATGGAACAATTACCCCCATCCGCCCGTGCCTAATAAAAAAAGGCTCAATCACCCCTCGAAGCAGAGGCTGGTTTTATCTTTACATGATGTAATAATATGCACCTCTCGTTTCTCGGAAGGCAGCATGTCAACTTTGCATTGCATGCGCCATGGGCACGCTAACATCAATTTCTGGCCCAAAACTCAAAAATATCTGAAAAGGTGAAGTTTTGGGTCATGAAGCAAATCCTATTGTAATCTGTTTGACATCCAATTTCTTGAACCTATTTATCTCTTCCATCCTTATGACCTTGTGCACCTTCGGGAGCTCAACTAGAAATGCGATTCTCACCTCTCCAGTGGACTAGGTATTCACATCCATTTCAACTCATAAACAACAGGAAAAGAGAACTTAAAACAAATGAATGCAATGGTGCATCCCACTTGGTGGATGCACAATGGAGCAATGTTTGGAGGCGTTGGTAAACACCACCCTCGTCGCACCTCGCGTTAGTCGGTTATGACCCGGCCGAGCACTAAAATCTCTACACGTGGAGGTATCTCTCAATGTTTTATGACATGGGTAAAGAGCAACCATCAATCGCAGAGTAGATCGACCTCAAACATAGCTCAATCCAACGCATTGTTTGATGGAGACATCAAACGCAAACTCCAATACAGCTTGCATTCAATGAATCCATCCGGTATCATGCTGGATCCGGCGTCTCATGTTGAAAGCTATCTGCAGACGTAAGACAGGATTTCAACACATTTCATACGAGTAGCTCAAGCAAGTCTGCAACAAGGAAAGACACCCGTCCATCAGAAAAGAAAAAAAAACCATGGAAGTCTTTCGACCTGAACTGGATTAATCATTAACAACAATACAAAAAAAAGGCGTTTTAAAAGATAAACTAAGTTGGGCTGTACAAGGAGTGATTTCACTTTAATCTGCACCCAGAAATGTGGACATTGCCTTTTGTGTGGAAAACAACACAAAGCCTTAGTCTGGAAACCCTGAAACCAAGGCAATTCTCATCATGTGTTGCATACATGCGTGTAACTGCCTCCTTCTAAATGCTTCTGAACTTTTACTTTTGATCTATTCTAATTATTCAGAACTTTCCTTCATGTTCTAAGTCACATCATGGGTTTTATGCATTTGCTTTACGTTATAACCCATGCATGCCTTGCGTGCAGCTTCATACTCTTGTTTATTACTTTGGAGTTGGTTCACGGGGAGTTTCCATGGTGGGTCCAAGACTCCTATGCGTTGAAAGGGAACCTCCTGGGCTCTGCTATTGCAAGGACCTGAAGGTGCCCACACAAAAATAAAACTATGAAATACCTAGCATAATCAGGGGTGGTTTTCTTGTACAGCCTGCTTTTCAAACAAGGTCATAAAGTTAAAAAGATATAAAATAAAAACAAATCAAGAGTTTTTTACTCCATATTGTTGGAGCACCGGGATTTCTGAATGACACCAGTCGGCCAGAATCCCTGGCCAAGTCCCCCCCCCCCCCCCCCCCCCCCCACATCCCGTCAGCCTACTGGCCACCAGTTCCATCGCGACCCTCAATCACGAGAGCCTCGATCCAATTGGACGTGGTCTGTGAGGGGTGGGCTGTGGGAGGAGGAGGGGGGGGAGGACGGCGTGTAGCTAATGGCAAGGGAGACGAGGGAAAAGCTTAGAGGCACTTGTCACACAGAGTGCAAGAATTCAAAGCAGAGCCTTGGATTGTAGTTGGTAGACACAATACTACATGACAAGAGATTCAATGACAAGGTTAGCATTGTTACACCGAGCATAACGTAGGTGGTTCATAGGTATGAGGTGCAGGAAAGCAGAAAAATCCAAGGGATTGGGGAAAATAAATCATTTTTACTCTGCGGTGTTGTATTTTTTGCCCCGTAGCATGCCCGAGGCGGCAGCGGGAGGCGGCGACAAGCCACTGGAGGGGGGAAATCCTTTTCATTTACTCTAGATGCCTATGGAAAGCTCCACATACAGATTGCATTAATGTTCATGAAAGTTGAAAAGTTGCTGAATCCGGTGCAAGTTTTTTTAATGGAATCAGACAAGCAACGAGGGAGATATGGGCTTCTGAAGTTGGGATGTGCGTGACAGCTCAGAGAGTAAGCCACGGTTCGACTGCTGGTGAAAAATCCACTGGAACGAGTAACAAACACATCTGGTGTTATTTCCCCGGATGACCGCGGAGTCGCTCCGGCAAATAATCCGCCTGATGTCAGTAATATAGGTTGTTACTGAGGGAGAGCCAAAATCCTGGCTCGGAGTCCAAAACTAAGTGATACAGTTTGTTACTCGGGGACTTGGTCAAAATTCCGACTACAGGTCTGCGGACAGGTTTCGAACAACATCAAACCCCATCACCAAACTCGATGATAAACTCATCAAAATGCACCCCAAAGGTGCGGGGGGCATAGCCATTACGTGTAGGGACATCTACACCTCTGGAAAGGCATTTTGATGGGTCATTGATGTGTGAGGACGTTTCGGCGGGCGACGTTGTGTGTGCCTCTGACTGAGCGGCTGGATTGGGGTGCCACGCTTTGGCTGACGTAGCGGGAGCTACGGTTAACTAAATTGCATGTGTTCTAGTGCGTTGGGAAGCTTGTAACTAGCCCTACAGCTTGTTGGTTAATGTCCAAATCCAAAAACTAACGCAAAACACTGTTGCTCCCTTTGCAAAAGTGACTGCCTCAAAACTCTGTCCACTCTTACATACATAGCGTGAGGCAACCAGAACGCTCACGCTTAGACTTAGAACTTGCACAAAAGAAGCCGTGAATACAGTGAAGACCCGCCTGGGAACGTTTGAACTGCCACCACACAACGGCCACAGTTTCTGGAAAACAATAAGTGTTGTTTTATGACAAGTGTTGAATGAATCAAGCACATACATACAATGACAAGAAACAGAATGGGGTTTGTGTTGGGTCATTGGTGCTCAAGCCGAGTAATGCGTTCAAGGTAAAAGAATGAGTAGTTGCTTTGAGAAGCTTCGCCAAGAAGTTGGGGGGCTTCAAAAACATCAACGTGCAGATTTACAAAGTTAGAGGACCGTCAAGAAGTCGGTCCATCGATGTCAAAATTATGAGGTCGACGCATTGTGGTCTATAAATGTAACGACAAAAACTCCCACTTGAGGATTTTAGGGACTTGTGAATGCGAGGAAGGTCACACTTCCTCCCTTTTAGCCGCAACACCCTGACACAGTGGCAGGCGTATGCCAGTGACGAAGATAGTAGCAATCAATCAAGTAATTGACGTCTCAGAGGTTGTCATAAGGCTCCCAATTGTTGAGCGTGCCATTGTAGCCATGACACTTGACAAAACACTTGGTCATTTTTCCATGGCGTCAATGTCTAAGGAAATCTTTCATCACGTACTCCGTATCTCCATCCACTTGAATAGGGGGTGGGGTGCAATACTTCGACCGGGGAAATTTTTGTTGGGGTTCTAGTAGTGCTTCAGCTTGCTGATGTGGAAAAGGGGATGGATCACAATGCTTTCAGGCATGCAAAGTCAAGAGACAAAAGGATTTTGCATTTTTGCAATCTCAAACGGTCCCAACCAGTGGAGTTTGAGCTTTAAAATCTCCTTTCCTTGGAGTTTGATGTTTTTTTAGCCGAGAAGTATGCAGTCGCCAATGCTGAACACGTCGTCGGTTTGATGTCTGTCAGCCGCTTGCATGAAGTGAGTGACCAAACAACATGTGTCTTCTTGAGGGTCTGTCGCATTCCCTCCCAAGTGCTTAAGAAGTTCATGTGGTGGATGTCGACCGCGAGAATATTGCTCTAGCTCTGCAGTCTTTTCAGTGTGGCAGGAAGTTTATCGTAGACCACATCAAATAGGATTCTAGTGACTGTAGTGGAAGTGGCAAGGTTGTATGCAAGTTCGATGGTTGGAAATTAGCTTGCCCAATTTGTTTCGTGCAACTCACAGAAATTGCAAAAACATTGTTCACGTATCTGATTGGTCTGCTCCTTTTACCCGTCAGTTTGAGGATGGATTGCCAGAGAAAGCTGGATCCAATTGTCGTAATGTGTCCTCAGTTTGTGCCAAAAATGGCTAGTGAACCGGCCATCTCTCTCACTAATGACAGTACGTAGCGCACCGTGCTGCTGTAAGATGTGGTTAAAAAACAGCCACGGTGTTCCTTCCGCGGTGACGGTGGTCATTGTCAAGATGAAGTACGGCTTCTTAAAAAATCTGTCCACCACCATGAGAATGGAGTCATATCCCTTGAGGGTGGCGAATAATCTTGTCACGAATTCTATTCTCATATCGATCCACAGCTCCGTCGGAACAGGGACTGGTTGGAGTATAATGGATGGTGTCGTGTGGTAAGATTTTTGTCTGTGTCATTTGTCGCACGATTTTCAGGAGGCTGACACATCGGCCTGCATCTTGTCCCACCAGTATTACTTTGCCAGATTATTGAGTGTCTTGACCTCCTCCAAGTCTTCAACTGGACCGGTATTGTAGCTTTCCTCCTACAACATTCTCTGTAATGCTTCATTCGGCCTGACAACAACCTGACGAGTAAATTGCCACCGCCAGTAGGGGTCGTTGAACAAAAGATTAGTTTTATCATACCATTCAAACACCTCGAAACCTTTGGCAAACAGCCTCGCAAGGTACGGGTCTCATTCAACAAGTAGCCTGCTCACCTCGGCCATCAGATCTGGTTGCCGACATAGAGCATCCGCTGGATTAGCTTTTCCAGGTCGGTGCTTGATGTTGTTGTTGAAGTTGGACTCTAGGAACTCCATCCATCCAGTTTGTTGATGGTTTTACATTTGGCCGGGTCTTGAGATGTTTTAATGCATGGTGGCTAGTATGGATGATGCATCGCCTTCATTTAATGCATCACCTCCATGTTTTGAATGTTTGTACGACTGCAGGCATTTCTTTTTTGTGCATTATATAGTTCAGCTCCGGCTTCCGCAGTATCTGCGACATGTATATGACCGGCAATCAGACGTGTCGGTGGCCATGACATCGTCCACCATAGGATCTGCCATTCCTAAGGCTGTCGTCAAGGTCAAAGTGCTTATCAAAGAGTTGAATGCTTCTTGTTCGCTGCTCCAATTCCACTTAGTGATTTTTCTAATGGGGTTGGAAAGAGACACTGAAACTTGAGCATAGTCCTTCATGAATTGACGACAGTAGTTGCAGAAGTAACAAGAAAACTTTGAGGTCCCAAACATTCGTGGACGTTGGCCAATCAACGATTTCCTCCACCTTTCTGGATCTGTGCTGATCCATCCAATGCTAATGATGTGGCCAAGAAACTCAATCAATGGCAACCAAAGTCTCAATGGCAACCAAAGTCTCAATGGCAACCAAAGTCATTTTCCAACAAAATCCTCTCATTGAATCTTTTTAGAACCTTTGGAGGTGTTGATTGTGCTCCTCCACAGTGCGACCGTACACCAAGATGTTGTCAAGGTATACGAAGACAATGTCATCAAGGTATGGCTGGAAATGCTGTTCATTATTGCCATGAATATTATGGGGGCTTTCACAAGTCAAAACGATGTGAATTTAAACTCAAAGTATCTGGATTAAGTAAAAAAATTCTTCTCGACATCCTTATTGGATACGCGAATCTGATGATAGCCACTGCATAAGTCAATTTTGTTAAAGATTTGGCTCCGCTGAGTTCTACAAGAATTTGGTTTGCTCGCAAAAGAGGGTAGTGGTTCTTGATTTTGATTGCCTTCAACGCTCGGTTGTCCATGCATACCCTCATCTCTCCATTTTTGTTAAGCAAAAAGTATAGGTGTCGCGTAGGGCGACATGGAAGGTCTGATGAACCCCTGGTCGAGCATCTCATCTAGGTGCTTCTTCATTTTGGTCAGCTCATGATCGCTCATCCTATAGCTCCCTTTTACCGGCGGTGTGCTGCCTGGCTCATAGTCTATCTGATGGTCGACGTTTCACTGTGGAGGCAACTCTCGAGGTAGTTCATTGGGAAAAACCCCTTCAAATTCCTTGACAACTGATAAAAACTCCCCTGGAACGACTGCGAACTTCTGAAGTGTCGAGGCTGATGTGGTTGCCTTGGTAGCTACAAATACTTCCGCTTCTCCGGTCTCCACGTGGAGTAGACATGCTTGGGCTCCACGTGGCAGACATATTTTAGCCGCATTAAAAGATATCTTATGGCATTTTACGACTGCTGCAACTTTGTCTGTTGATTCCACCTCTGCTACTTTCCACAACGGTTGTTACGTTGTGGGTTGACCAAAGGCAGATGTCACTTTCTGCCATTAACGATGGCGTAGACCGATCCGCTAGTCGGATCCACCTGCTGATTGTGCCTGTACAAGAAATCTCACCTGACGATGATTTTGTGGTTGCTCATTGAGCAAGTCCTCCATATCGTTACGTTGTGCACATCTCCAATTTGTTGTTAACCAGGTTTGTGAAGTCGATAGATCTATAGTCGTTCATCGATGGTCTCACCTTCAACCACTCCCGGTTCGGTCATCAAACCAAGGTTCTGAACAATGTCAATGCTAACAAAACTACAAGAAGCTCCTTCACTTAGTAATGCATGTTTTATTCTTTGATTTTTACAAACCCTCGGTTGTACTTATAGTAGTACCCCCTGTTGGCCGTCCTCATATCCCTCGTCAAAATTTGAAATCTCAAGAATCCTCGTTTTGTAGCGATGTGAGCCACTCAGATGGGCAATCGCTTGGCATTGATTTTTTTGACGGGACAGGAGCCTTGCCGTCTACTCCTGCCCTTTCTTGTTTTCCATCTCCTCTTTTTTTTTCTGTGCAACTTCTCCCCCTTTTGGCGTGTTGATGTAGCTTCAGACATTCATGCAAGATATGACCCTGTTCCTTGTCGTTCCAATAGAGCTATTGATCGCAATGATCGCCGACGTCAATCTCCATCAAAGACAAGGTTTCTGTCGACAGAATTTTTTCTCCGCGACAGTAGGAATAATGGCTTTGGGATCACTAGTCATTGGATTCCTGCATCCAGGCATTGTATTCGACTTTGTCAATGCAATTGACTGCTGTGATCTTTCCTGAAAACTCGTTTCAGGTGCCAAAAATAGCAATTGCACATTGAGTATCTTGCTTGAGGCTGTTGAAATAGAAACAGAGTTTATCATGGATGAGGTCGCCGCATATGTTCTGCAATGCAGACGGCTGATGAAGGTCTTGAAGCTTGTATCATGTTTCAGAATCCACGATCATTTTTCCAAAGCGGGCATGGGTTGCGCACGCAAAACTGCTCCACGTGTTTGGTGGCGTGAGGGAGTCATGCCACATCCAATTCATCTGCTTGAGGGGTTTAGTACACCTGTGGTCAAAGATGTGAGAGTGGTCGCAAAAGCCATTGATCAAGCTTTGTTGGTCTCCCGCTACCATTGGATGGTCTTTAGATTGGACCACCAACCTAAATTCTATTAGCTATTGAGCTAACCACCTCTGGCAAAGAACTCACAAAACTGAAAAGCTCACAAAGGTATTTACACATTCTTCCTCTACAGGCATGTGTCATGCACTCCAAACTTAATCAGTCATACACTTCCCTTTCAAGAGTACTAACGTCGTAACACTACATCTTAGGAAGATCTCAAGTCGTCTCCGCACAAGAGAGAATCAAGGGTTGATTCATTACCATGCAAGACAAATCCTTTTATACCTGTCTGTCCAGTCCTAGAACTCAAAAGCACATTCTTGAGAAGTGGCCTGACCCTGCCACATCACCAATAGACCTGTGATGTGGGCCTAGCACATCAGCATCCCAGTGCCAAGGTGACAGACCAACCATGTAGCTTCTTAGAAGCCATGGACTTTCTTTCTTGGAGGCTTCCATAACAACCAAGATGTGCATGGGGTCAGGATCAAACTCATGACCTCTAACTTGGCTAAATGAACAAAATGGTCAAGTTAACCACTCACCCACATGGTGTACTCACATATCATATCTCACATGACATTGAGCATAGTTGAGTCACCCTGCAATGGATCGAGGGGTCATACCTCCACAAGGGGTAGAGCATTCCCGATCCGTCCCACAATACTCAACAAGGGGAAAATATTTTCAAAAGATCTCTCCCTTGCACCTTGCATCAGTTTCCATCATCATTCTTCATCACTTGCGTTGACCATGCCAATACCTTGCATGCCCGCCTGGTGGAGATCCCCGTCCAGTGGCTTCGTAAGCATGCGAGCCTAGTTCAGCTCGGTACTGGCATACTCCACCATCTACTTGTAGACCAAGTCCCGAGCATATGGGTAGTGGATCTTGATGCGCTTTGTGTGCCTTGATAGGACTGGGTTCTTGGACTTGTCAATCGCGCTCATGTTGTCAATCTTGACAACCGTCGCTGTTGCCTGTGGTGCCTTTCTCTCTTATAGCAAGCTGCGTAGCCACTACCTCTGTTTACACACCTTGGCCAAGGCGATGCACTCAACTTCAGTTGTTGAGAGAGATACATGGTCCGACTTGCGACTCGCCCAACTGACAGTACCTCCATTTAGCATACATACAAAGCCGAAGGTGGATTGTCTTTCGTCCATATTTCCTCCCCAATCAGCATCAGTGTAGCACATGAGACAGAGTGGCGCGAATCCAGTATTGTGTCAGAATTGGAGCCCCACATGCTGGGTCCCCTTGAGGTAGCGCATGATGTGCTTCACAGCCTGCTAGTGCCATGGACCAAGATTTGCTACAAACCGGCTCACCTACCCAACAACATGGGCTATATCTGGTTGGGTGGCGACCATGGAATACATCCAACTGTCCACTTCAGATATAGGATGTCCAGCATGTCTGTTTTATTCGCTTCGTTGGATGGGAACATGGAGGTGGAGAGCTTGCACTCTAAGCTCATGGGTGTGTTGGCAGGCTTGCAACCTGCCATGTCACATTGTTTGTAGATGGATTCCATGTATTCTGTCTCACTCAGGCTGATGGTACTTGCTCTGTCACACCTGATGAAAATTATAAGGTAGAAGTCAAGAGAACCCATGTCCTTCATCTCAAATCTGCTACTCGGCTACCCCTTGAGAACGTCAAGTAGCCGCATTGAAGAAGGGCAAAGAATTAGGTCATCGACATACAGGCAACCAACATAATCCCATTGCCGCTCTCATACACATAGATGCTAGGGTCATTGTCAAAGCACATGGACTCCTTGGCCATGAATGCATCCATCTCTTGGTACCAGATTCTTGGTGCTTGTTTTAGCCCATGGAGTGCCTTGATCCCTCTGCACACCTTGCTCTCAAGAGCATCAACCCCTCTAGAACCTCCATCAGCACTTCCTTGTCAAGTTTGCCATAAAGAAAGGCTGTCTTGACATCCATGTGGTGGACCTCTATGTTCTCGGTAGCAGCAATGGCGAGCATTGACCGAATGGAGGCAAACATCACGACGGGAGCAAAGTTTCATTGTATTCTGCGCCAGGCTGCTGAGGGAACCCCTTTGCTACCACACGTGCCTTGCACTCGTCTAATTTTCCATCCTGTTTCCTTTTTACTTTCAGCACCCACTTGGACCCTACAACGTGAGCCTCGGCATGTCTGTCCACCAGCACCCATGGCTCGTTCTCCTCGATGTTAGTGTGTTGAGAATAAACTCCTTCATCCCACTCAGCTTTGTTGGGCCTAATGAGTGCCTCTACGACAGACGTTGGCTCCTCTTAAACCAGGAACAAATAGTTGAAGCCTATCTATTCATCCCTATGTGTCGTAAGGCTGCCAAGGTACTTTGAGATATGAAATGCACCTTGGACCTGTTGGTAGTTGCTGTTGATATGGAGGCTGGAGGTTTGCTTCGTCGTTGATGATGGGAGAGGCATCATCCTCATTGGCTGGAGGATCAGATATGTCAGACTTGAAGTCTGATTCCTCATCTACTCCTCTCCTTGTTGTAGCATCGAGCCCATGCGACTGTGCTGATGCTTTGTCTCCCTCCTCGAGGAGAGTGAGCCACTCTCCCCGTTCTAGAGTGTTCTTGATGCACTAGCTCTTGAGCCTGATTTTCATTTCTTGCATTGTGTTTCTACTAATCAATACTGGATCCATGTATGCATCCAGCTATATATTTTGCATTTCTAGGTTCAGACGGTGTTACGTTTGGATGACCATGTGTATAGCTATGGCCAAAACCTATGTTTTTTAACCGATTTTAGGACAAACTGACACTGCGGCGTATGCTACCTGCCGTGCATCGCGACAGGCTTTTATGATGTATGCTTGTCACTTGTCATTTCTCTCCCTCCATTTCTAAGCTATTGGAGCAAACGACAATTTGCACGTCTCCCTTGCCTAACCCTTGCTAATCTATGCACCTGCTTTCTTGCTAGTGTGTGAGCTGACTAGGTAGTGTCACCACGTTGGTGACAGCAAGGCTAGGAAGCTTCGCAGTGCAATCTCGTGGTATCAGAGAGGCAAGGCATCCCTCACTGAGGTGCACAGCAGAGATGCAGTAGTGGCAGCAACAGTGAGAGTCACAATTAAAGCCACATTCTTGGAAGGGCTCACCAAGCCACAGTGAGCTGTAGTAGCAAATTTTAGCAACGAAGATGCCTTTACAATCGCATCAAGAACCACCAAAACGGGACATAAAGGGGTTTCCCAACCCTCTCCAGAAGTAGTTAGGACATGTGATGTTGCTAAGGGGTCCACGAAGCTTCGTGTACGTTTCATTCAGGTCATACCTACCACTCCCCGGATGTAAGAGAGTGTAACTGCCCCATACAACGTCTTACTAAGCACTACGGCCTCATCACACGTCATCACGGGTTGACACTTGGAATGACAAGAAGATAGAGGATGACACATGTGAGGAGGAGATTTGCATCCTTGAGGAGCACATTCGTGAGCTGCGTCTGGAATCACAACCTCTCACCCCTCCACCTTCTCCCAATCTCGATCAATCACATCGGTCACAAGCATTCACCTTTGGTAGCGGTTCTCTCACTGGTGGTTTCCCTGAACCACGGCCACCATCTCTCGAGCCTGAGGATGCCCTCACAGAGAGTGGCGACTAAAGGAATTTGAGACACCTCCACCCCGTTATGATACCAACGAGGACTCTAATTGCTGGGAGACCATGCTTCAGATGTGAACTGACTTTGAGGGTGTCTGGCCCTACTACCACGGCTTGTACAAGACCCACGCCATTCACCAAGACGCCATGCCTCAAGAGAATGTGATCATTCTTTTCCAAGGTTTCCATACATGGTCCGGGCAGAAAATACCTCCCACTGGAATCCCTTCCGAGGGATGCTACTCAGGCAACCGTTGATCCGTTTCACGCCCTACAGATGAGGAATCCACTTAGTCTAGTGCCGTAGTTTCATGATGATGCCGGGTCGCCATCATCATGATCGATGATCATGAGACCGTGATCGAATTCCGTCTCTTTCTAGATGAGGCGGGGACTGGGGCTCGAGCAGACTTGCGCTATGACTGAGAGCTGGCTGTAACACCGGTTGCTATGGAAACAACTTGACTACATGAGTTCCACTCACTCCGCCAGAGTCCCACAGAGCTCACAACAGACTAGTAGAGGCATGCATTGCTTCTTTACCTGCGCCTTCGGATTGGCGGCAGGACATAGCTGTGGGCACTTGACGCCATCATGACAAGGGCACACTTGGACCATATGAAGCTCTTTACAAGCGTTGGCGATACGTCCCTCTCTAAGTTGTCACTACAACAAGTTTATTGGGCTCATCACTACTTTCTCTAGATAACATCAGCTCATGAAGCTACTCTTGCCCATCAATAGAGTCCACTTTTTGCAGCAATGACACCGACCCCTCCTACCATTCTGTCCAAGTTTTCTAGTCCCATCTTAACCGCTTCCTCCTCATCCTCCTCTACCCAAAGCGTCCAGACTCTGGGCATTGCAGCGGCCGTAGAGGACGAAAAGGAAAAAAAGGGACGTGGTAAGGGAGAGAAGCTGCAACAGCAGTAGCCAGAGAGCAATGACACTGGAATTTCTGTCCACTACCACAATTGCGAAGGTGCTCATTGCTACACAGCGAATGAGAAACCCATTGATTAGCCGTGGATCATGCGTAGACTATAGGCAATGAGTGGACAATCGATGTCCTCTATGACACATGAATGGGTCAAACGGCATCCACAACTGTAGTAGACGCAGCCGATTTGCCTCGCACCACCAGTAATGTGGACCCTCATGATGGCACAATCGTGGAGTATCGTCAGTTGCTTGTGCTTTGTATTCAAGGAGGTACAAGTGTGTTGTTACAACTGGGTGGTTCCCAGGCAGCTTGTCCTATTATAGATGTTACTGTAATGATGCTTGTGGGAGAGCTCATTCGGCTTGTGATGAGGATGGATTTGATGGTACCGGCTGCCTTAATAATTTTAGGGAATCTGCGAGATACGGTCCCGAATTTCTTCTGATCATCTCTCGGTGGTTTACGTCTTCTGTTTTTGGACGAATCTGAGACTGAGCGTGAGCTTTCTGGTCGCATCACACTATGTGAGCAGGAATTAGAGACAGTCTCGTTTGCAAAGGGAACAACGCAATTTTGCATTAGTTTTTTAACATAGACATGATCACAAGATTTATAGTGCTGTTTATAATCTTTCCAACACACCAAACCGCATGTGATTTGCCCAAGCCTAGCCCAAGTTATGCTTGCCAAAGTGTAGGTATCACCCACCACATAAACGCCTAACACCTCCATGGTGTGCACACGCCGTGGCGCCTTTCTTCACGTGCCTTTCCCAAGGCGCAGATCTCATTACACGTGGTGTAGAGGTCCCCTGCACTGTTTCCATGCACCTTTCCCACTTTTGGGTCGAGTTTGGTAATGGGGTATGACGAGGTTTGAAACTTGTCCGTGGACCT
This sequence comes from Penium margaritaceum, assembly GCA_023375785.1. Taxonomy (NCBI): domain Eukaryota; kingdom Viridiplantae; phylum Streptophyta; class Zygnematophyceae; order Desmidiales; family Peniaceae; genus Penium; species Penium margaritaceum. The sequence continues at coordinate 52,392 of SZWC01014207.1, read as the reverse complement.
GCAGTCAGAATTTTGATTGTCCCCGAGTAACAAAACATACTACTGAGTTTCGGACGACGAGACAGGGTTTTGGCTAAGTCCCTGAGCAACAAAATGCATCACACAATCCGGTGGATTATCCATCGGACGCCTCGGCAGACCTTCCGATGCAAATTCTCCAGATGGTACTTTTGTTACTCGGTCCGGTCGACTATCCACTTGCAATCGAGTCGGCTCCCAGAGCCGCCGCGCACACCCCAGCTTTGGAAGGCCATATCTCCCTCGATCCTTGTCTGATTCCGGTGAAACAACTTTCACCGGATTCAACGACTCATCAATTTAAGGAGAATCATCCATTTTAGGATCTGAGCAATACTCAAGCTGCAAAATCCACCAGCGCGGATTTTCCTCTTTCCGACGGCTCGTCCACGCCTCCCGGTGCCGCACTTGGGCATGTAGAGGGGCAACTTTTTGACAAATGAGTCACATGTAATTACTGTTTGTTGTTGTCTTAGGTCATCTACATCTTCTCTGCCCCATCTGGGCCACTGTGGTTGTTGCTCTTCCGGGAGTGGTTCGAAAGGCCTCCCATCTTTGGAGACCCATCGTCTAGGACGAGTGGGCTCCCTTTACTTTAGACTACGTTCACACAAGTTGAGGGTGTGGATTTTACTAATACATTTGCACCCGTTGGCTGCATGACCACCGCTCGTACTCCGTTTGGGATTTCTCCTCACTATGACCAGGAGATGTACCCGATGGATGCGAACGTGTTCCTTCATGGAAATCTAGAGGAGGAGATCTACATGGTCTAAAGGCCAGGTTTTGAGGTCTGTGACAAGGCTCGGCGCTTGTTCAAGGTACTTTACGGCTTGAAGCAGTCACCCGATGTTGGAAGCAGGAGATCACTGGTACACTGACACGTGCGTGGTACGTGCAGAGTGACGTCGACCCGTCCCTATTTCTCGCACATACAGCTAAAAGCTTCATTTCCATACTGGTGTCCGTGGATGACCTCTTGATTGCATCTCTTTGATGCAGGCTATAAAGGAGGCCAAGGCAGTTTTTCATATTGCATTTAGGATGAAGGGCCTTGGTCGTGTAATTGTGTTTCTCGGGATGTAGATCGTATGTGATCATCAGCATTGGACACCATTGCTCCATTAGGCATGTTACGCCTGTGTTGTGTAGGAGAAAAATATTGACCTCCCTGGTGTTGTGTTAACAACCTCCACCTCCATTACACATGACGGACAGGATTCTCTGTAGGCGGATGATCCAGCATAGCTGGGGGAGACAGTGGATGTGACACTGTACTGGTGCCTCATGGCTCTCCGATGCACTTGGCCACTGTGGCACAACCGGACATCGTCGCCATCAGCCTCCTTGCAAAGTGTATACGATGTCATCAAGCGAGCACCCTTCACGCAGCTGCACGCGTGTTGTGGTAAGTGGTCTCCACACCGAATCTCATACTCTACTTTCGACAGGGTTTTTTATGGTGGTCGATGACTTAACAGAAAGGGACTGGGTTAGGAGCCTTGATGGGCGTAATCTGATGGGCTGCATGTTTTCTGTGGGGTGGAATTGTTGTATTGTGTTGTACCGGCAAGTAGGGATATATGCACGTAGCTCATTAGAGGTTGATTATGTTGCGTCGGGGGTTGGGGCTGCAGAGGCGGTGTGGCTGCATCGTCTATTCCATGAGTTGTGTCAATTTGTGCCTTCCATCGTTCTATACCGTGTCAACCACAGTGCTCTTGCTATGGCAGAGGACTGTAGTGTGTTTCATGCATGCTTGAGGCACATTGGTATTGAGCATCACTTTGTACGTTTTCTTGAGGAGAGACATGTGATCCCCGTTGACTGGGTAAGTGCAAACATGCACCGGGGTGACCTCTTGGCCAAAGCACTTGCCCGCGGAAAGTTCATGGTGACCATTCGTTTTGTCGAGCCTCGCCCCTTACATGAGAGTGGCCAAGAGTGGATTGTGTGAGTATGGGCAGTTGAGCGTCTTCTTGCGCACTTGTGTTGGTTCTGCACGTGTATGGACATGTGTCCCATCTGGTCACGGAGGAGTGTTGTCATGTGAGTCTCTTGTTGTGCTTTGTGCCGTTCCTGTACAGTTTACTGTGACCACTCGGCCGTGTCCATACTCGTGCAGATCCCTGAGGCAGGCGGCCCTGGTGACACCGGCGCGACGACAGGCGGCGGACTACCCGTCTGGAGCTGACCGACCACTGTTCCAGAGTCCCAGATGTCACCGGGACTCCTTGCTGTGCCTTCTACGTCTTGCAGGCGCCTTTCGGCGGACTGGGCATGAGGCCCATTTGCATGTTTTTGCATTGCATACTCGCTGTCAGTCGATGGATGCATGCATGTGACCAGTCGTTGCGTGCGTCTTTTGATTTTGCAAGTCTAGGTTCAGACGGCGTAGGATTCTGACATGTGTGCTCAGAGTTACGGCCAAAACAGTGGTTTTGGGCCAGTTTTAGGACAGCTCTTGGACTGCCGCGTGCGACACCCGCCGTGCGCCACAGCAGGTATTTATGCCCTGGACCTGTCAGTTGTCATTTCTCTCTGCATATGCTATGATGAAGCATTCTGACACTTTGACTTGTGTCTCCTAGCCAAACCCTTGCCGTTGTGTGTACGACCTGTGATTGTCGTCACCGTCTGACTAGGCACTGACGCCCGGTCAGCGGCCGTGTTGCTAGGAAGCTTCTACGCACTTTCTCATGGTATCAAAGCAGTGAGACAGTTCTCACTGAACTATGCAGCAGAGACGCAGCAGAGCAACAGCAGTGAGAGTCACCGCTGCAGCAGATCTTCTGGGACTTGTTGGAGACGGCCGTTCGCCATCCGCATACTCCACCCACCACGTGAGATCGCACCAACTGAGGCAGCAGCAGCAGCACGTACCGCCACGCAGAAGTGTGTGGCGGCTGCGGTGCGTGCAGCCGCCACTCCCCCGCCACAGCCGCAGCAACAGAGCAGCAGCAGCAGAGGCGGCGGCGGCAGCCGCGCAGC
>SZWC01014207.1:954-25812 GCA_023375785.1 Penium margaritaceum | reverse complement strand
GGGGGGGGGGGGGGGGGGCAACAGCCACACCGGGAGCGAGCAGTTGTTGTAGTAGTAGTGGCAGTCAGCATCCGCAACATCAGTAGTGGTAGCGGGCAACTGTGGTAGCATTAGCGGTAGGCAGCAGCCATAGTAGTATCACGGTGGCGAGCAGGTGCAGGAGCGGCGGCGAGAAATAGAAACATCAGTAGCGACGACGGCGGGCACTTGCAGCAGCGGTGGCGGCGGGGAGCATCCGCAGTAGTAGCACCGGTAGCGGGGAGCTGCAACAGCAATATTTGACGGCAACAACAGTAGCTAACGGCAACAGTAGCAGCTGATGGCAGCAGCCACAACAACATCCGTAGCGCTGTTTCGTCGCGTGGCAGTTGCAGCACGCACAGGGATAGGGCCAGTAGCCGCGGGGGCAGGAGCAGCTGGCCCCATCGCTGTTGCAGCAGCAAGAAGCTACCATGTAGCTTCCTACTGTGATGGCTTGCCCTTGAGGGTGAGGGGGGCCGTTGAGCTCACCCGCGGGCGAGCTCGCCGAGCGAGCTCTTTGAGCATGCTCGCTCGAGGAGTCAAGCAAGACCAAACAAAAAAAGGGAAGGGGGGTCCTCGAGTGGGGCTCCCCACAATAACCCCAAAAGGGGTACCCGAGGAGGTGTCACCAAAAGAAAGGGAAGAAAAAAAAGGAGGAGGAAAAATGCATTAAGAAAGGGGGGTGGCTGGAGGTCACAGCTGTCAATTGGTGACAGCGACCGGTGCAGTAGCAGTAGCCACAGTCGCAGCGGCACCACCAGTAGCGCTACCATCTACTTGAAGTGTGGCAGGGACCACCACAGTCGGTGTTGACGGTGGCTGTAGGCAGCAGTGACAACAGCAACAACACTGAAGGTGACTTGAGGTCACATACTACACTAGCTGCGCAAAAGCAACATAGCAATCGTGTAGGAGTCGCACAGCAGCGCATCACTAGCGTGGTGGTGGCCGTTTTTGTGACAGCGTTGCATCACGTCTGAGAGACTATGCTTCAATCGCACACCTCCCCCTGTGGCCTTGTGCCAACGCGAGCAAGGGCCCGGTGCACTCACTCACGCCAAGCTTTGGAGATGAGCAGACTGGCTTGGTAGTGAGCTCAGCCGGCACCGTGGTTGGCATCGGTACTGCATGCGTGGCAGACGCTGCTTCCACAGTGGTAGTTGCAGCCATGGAACATGCCTCAGGCATCTAACGACTTTCCCTGTTACTTCTACGACGATCGGCACCATGGCTGGCGCCAGTATCGCCAGCGCCCTGTCGGGTGGCGACCACCCTAGATACGGTCCCATCTTTCTTTTTCACCATCCGACTTAGAGACATTATCGACCGACACAGTGGCACCCCTCAGTGGAGCTATGGCGGTGTTGTATGCCAGGCTCCAGGGTCTAAAGTGCATGGTGCAACAGCTCACAGACCATGTGGTCTCTGAGCGGGCTGTGGCCACCATGCCGCTACAGATAGCTACATCTTCCTCCTTGCCATCCTCACCTCCGTTAGTGTCATCACTTGACGATGCCACACCTCCCAACCTTAGCTCCACATTTGACGCCCTCCGCTCTATGCTAGACTCGGTTGGAGTTATCCTGACCATTGACCCCTCCGCTGCTGTGGTAGTCCCTTCAGCTCGGCGTCGTCGCGGTCGCACTCGGCACATGAGATAACAGACGGCACGTTTGGTGAGACGTGCCCAAGAGGCATCAATAGTTGCAGTAGGGGCAGACGTCACCTTAGAGATGACTCTCTCATCCCTAGTTGCAGGGTTGGTGCGGCATCCTTGCGCAGCATCTACCGGTGCATCAGTCGAGGGGGGATGGAGTTTCCACGGACAAACAGTGGAGTGTGGAAGAGGGATGTGACAGACGGTGCTTCAGGTCAGGGCACTCTCAGTAAGGACAAGACATTTGAGGAGTGGTCCGACGTGGAGTCAGAGATGGACGAGTGGTCCGGCGCGGAGTTGGAGGCAAACAAAAAGATGGAGATGGAGATGGAGACTGCAGTTGATGTCGTAGAGACCACGACCATCGAGGCAGGTGTGGCAGCAGTAGTGGATGGGTCAGTAGTAGCAGTAGCGGTGACAGCTGACACATGTGGAGCAGACGTCCAGGCAGTGGGTGTGTCGGCAGCCATCGACGCCGTGACAGTAGTAGCAGTTGCTGTCACTGTTACTGATGAGATGTCGGTAGTGGACACCCTTGTTGATGCAGATACCACGATGGTTGTCGCTCCTGTAGCAGCCGATACGGCCTCCACAGGGGTAGACACTCCCTCAGCCACAACATCAGCCATTGCGGTAGCTGTCTGTGGAGGCGCAGCCAGCGCGGAGGACAGAGCTCGAGCAGTAGCTGATGCACCAGCACCCAAGCGGGCCCCTACTCGAGCGTTTACACTCTGTGTTTTGCGACGAGGAGGATGCAGTGGCACGTGCAGACAGGCACCTACTGGACCTCACGCTTGAGCTGCGTGCAGCGAGCACACATTGGAGTACCGCAGACACCACGAGTCATCGGGTAGTAGCAGTAGACGTCAAGGATGTGTACACGCGCCTCAAGGTTGCTGAGTGGACGTTCCATGGTGCAGTATAGAGGCGGTCGGATTTGCGCCAATAGTTGGAGGAGGCGATATCAGTGGATGCCTGAACAGCGGCGGCCCGTGCAGGAGCACCCCTCACCATGGTCGACACTTCTGATAGCAAAGTGGCGGTTGTGTCCGCGGTATCTGTTGAGCCTGCAACAGTCACCCCTATAGGTGCAGCTACTGTGGAGGATGCAGAGCGAGCTACGGACCTCCAGCTCATGGCTGCCCTGACCGGCATTGCTGACACCATGATGATTCTAGCCAATGACACAGCTACACATGTCCGAGATACAGTTCCCGTACCCAAGCGCTTGCACTCCGCGGTCAACAAGCAGGAGGTAGCAGTGGCGCGAGCGGAGGCGCACGTGCAGGGTCTCATGGCTGAGCTCCGGGAGGCCAGTAGCCATTGTTACACTACGGATGTTCCAGTACGACAGGCTGCCGAGGAGTGTGTGGAGGATGTGCACACGCGTCTTGAGGTAGTTGAGAGGTCTCTACAGGATGCACGTCGGGGATGGGCGGACGTTCAGTGGCAAGTGGATAATTGGTTGCACACCAGGGGTCGGGAGGATTCCTGGGACATTGTACGGGCTCCCGATGATGGCGGCAATGTAGTAGAGGCAGATTCACTGACAGATGCCGATGTCCGACCAGCAGTCGACGACCGAGTGAGAGGTGTGTCAGCAGCAGCCGGTGCCTCTATAGTGGTATCTCTTGCAGATGTAGACGCTATAGATGCTGACACGTTGTCTGGTGTCGACGCCCTGCCAGCAACTGGTGGCCAGGCGACAGATGATTTGGCAGCTGACCCATGCGATGAGGCGACGAGGCTGCAGGAGGCCGTGGCTCGTGTCGACGCGCACGCGATTGAGGTCCACCGTCAGGTTCCTTATGCGACTGACCGCCTACATGCCGTAGATGCAGCTGCCCGGCTGATGGTTGTTGCAGAGCTCAACGAGCTGTACACGCGTCTTGACATTGGAGAGTATGCGTGGCGATGTGCGGCTCAGCAGGTGGCAAGAATACAACATGTGATGCAGTTGGAGGAGGTCCTCAGTGCTCCACCAGTCACAGCAGTAGGTGACGGAAGCATTGACGACTACGACAGTGAGGACGACGACATCGTCGACGGCGCTCTAGGGTGAGGCCATGTGCAAGCACGTCCGACCAACATCATCTTCACACTTAGTGTTGTTTTGCATGGGTGTGTGGCCAATGGGCAGCCGCGTTCCTTTTGAGGAACTGTGTTGGGTGCGGCCATCAGCTTTGCTTGTAGTGTCAGCCTCTGCAGCCTAGAGGGGGTGTTGGTGTTAGGGCTTTGGCCTGATCCTTCTGAGGATAGTGTGGTTAGTTTGTGTCTGGCATGATGCTCCGGTTGAGGTTATGCTGGTCGAGACCCGCGCACCTTGTGACATATATCGGTGTGACATGGAGACCCATAACCTCCATGCATGATATGTGTTCCATGCATGCGAGCAGGTGTGGTCGAGACCCGGACCCCAGAGACATGTTCCAGGGTCATGAGGAGACCTTGTTCCTTTGTATCTCTTGTGTGATGTTTGGCACGTGCGTGTGTGATTCATGTTGTGCACGGTCGAGACCCGGGCACTTGGTGAGTTACACCACTGTCACGAGGAGACCTTGTATTGTGGTTGGTGTTTACGACAGACAGTGAGTGTAGCCCCTCACTCGTCATTGTGGTGATGGCTGTGTCAGCTCGGGGGAGTGTTGGTTTGTATGGCTTCCACCCATCACAAGCAACGATGCGGTGATTATGTGTATACCCAATACTGGTGGTATGGAGCAGCGTTATTGGAGAGCACGATAACATGATCTATGACGTGGATGCAGCTGGAACTAGGGCACCGATGAGTGGTGGCTTCGTGCACTGGTAGCTGTCACACTGCTGCCACATCATCCCAGGTGCTTGCCGGGGTCCTTTCCGGATTTTCTGTAGACGCTAGAGTTTTCTCGGTGGACTGGCTCTCGAGCCCGATTCGCATTTTTTGCATTGTCTGTCCACCAATTGATGCCGGACTTGTGTGTGTGACCTGTTGTAGCGCCTGGCGCAAGATTGTGGATCTCTAGGCTCAGACGGTGGTGTGTTTGGATACGTGTGCGCATGGTTATGGCCAAAACAGTGGTTTTGGACCAGTTTTAGGACAAACTGACACTACGCATGCGTCACTTGCCATGAGCGGCAGCAGGTATTTATGTTGTGTACTTGTCAGTTGTCATCTCTCTCTACATGTGTTTTATTGATGGAAGCACATTTGACACTCTACTTGTGTCGCCTTGCCGTTTCGCGTCCGATCTGTGTTGACACCGCGAGTTGACTGAGCGCAAACGCCCAATCAGTGGCAAGCGTACTAGGAAGCTTCCTGGTGATTACATTTTGGGTTGAGCAGACAAAGATATCGCCAGTTTGCAGGTGATGCATACGCTCTTTGTGCGTCTTCTCCACTCTCTGAGTCAGCAAGCCCCGGTGGTTGTTTGCTGTCGCTCAGCAGCTGACGGGCTCGCGTCTCCTCACCATATCTTCCGTGCCCTCCTCCTTATTAGGAGTCTGCAAGGCAATGGACATGAGCCAAGAGGTCAAAGTAAGCTGTATGGACAACATCACTCCCCCACGACCACACGACAAACAAGACCAGCGACGTAACAGAACTGATGCAAGCAATGGCACAAGCACAACAATGGTGAATGACAACAGGCTCAGCTCAAGAGCAGAGGTCAGTCCATAGTACAGGCAAGGTGTAATCCCACACAATGTACAGCCGCAAGAAACTTTGTACGAATGATGGCCTTTGTCCAAAACGCAGCCTGTTGCAAGTCGGTGCCGACTCACACAACCTGAACCTCACCTTGATCCACCAGATCTCGGATGTAATGGTACTCGACGTTGATGTGCATGGTGTGTGCATGAAACACACTGAAGCTATCCGTGATGGCCTTTGCGCTTTTGTTGTCACACCGAAGCACAACAAGGGGCATGGATTGACACAGTTCACGCAAGAGATGCACTAAACGCTTACTCTCCGTCATGCCAGCACCCAATTCTACATACTCAAGTTCGGCGGTGCTGCGAGCAATGCAGCCCTACTTGCCGTTGTACCACGAAACAACAGTTCCTCTGATGAGGAAGATATAGCCAGTGCAACACTTGCCATCTGGATTCCATGCCCAATCACTGTCTGTGTACCCATCGAGAACCACAAAGGCCTGTCCACGGTAGTGATGTCTGATCCGAGTTGTGGACAGGACATACCAAACACACCGGAGTGGACCCTCCAAATCCCGCGTGCGTGGTGCCTGTGAGAAATGCGCAAGCAGGTTGACAGTGAAGGCTCGCAAGTACAGGGTCACGTTGACTAGCTCCCTCAGCTCTGCCGGATCGGTGACCGTTAGAGCGTCCTGACTGTCAGGGGTGATCGCGGTCGATGCCGTGTGCACGTCGCTAAGTAGCCCGGCAAAGCGCTCCCCTAGAGTGAGAGCGTACCGCTCCTGGTGGACCAAGAGGGCCCAACGAGTGCAATCACGCACAATATGCATGCCCAGAAAGATTGCAGCCTCTCCTAGGTCTTTCATTTTGTATGTCGACTGCAGCACTCCCTTGGCTGCTTCAACAGCCTTCAGATAGGGCGAAGCGATCAGAAGGTTGTCAACGTAGACCAGGATGGCCGTGAATGGCACAGGACTCTGGGAGACAATGAGCGACAGGTTCGCCATGCTCTTGGCATAGCCGGCTTGTAGGAGCATGTCAGTGATCTCCTTGTTCCAGCACCGGGACGAGTGCCTCAGGCCGTACAGGGCCTTCCGCAGTCGCCACACACGACCACTGCCATCCTCAAACCATGGGGGCTAAGCCATGTAGATCTCTACATCTAATTTTCCATACAAAAATGCATTATTGACATCCATTTTGTGGAGTTCCCAGTTGTGCTAGGCCACCTGAGATAGCAGATCCAAGGCCATGTTCGTGCAACCAACTGGTGCGAAGGTCTCAGTAAAGTTGATCCCTTTGCTTTGCTTTTCGAGTTGTCTGGCTTCAGCTTTTTCCATAAGACCCATTTTGCCTAGACGGCCTTGCGTCCACGCGGCAGGTCTACAAGCTCGTACACCCCATGTTCATTGATGGCCACCAGCTCAGCCTCACATGAAGCACGCCAGAGTGCTGCATCGGGCCCAGCGAGAGCCTGATGCAGCGTGATGGGGTCTGGTGTCAGTCCCACCACACTGGGGTCTGGGGCGGCAGCGGCTCCACTACGCGTGGCTAAGGCATAGACAGAGGGCCAACACTGACGGTCGACTGTGCAGAGTCAACTGCAAGTCGTCGCTCGTGAGCAATAAGCGTGAGGCCTGTATCGCAGCCAAGGTGAACTTCCGTGAGCCCTTGCGCGCTGAGACCTGGGGCCCTCGTGCCAGGGTCCCCACTACGCACGTTGCAAGTAGGACATGGGCAAAGGCATCCACCCTCACCTTCTCTGTACAGCTTTGGAGGCGATGTAAGTAGGACATGAGGTGGACACGCATCGGGCACCGACATGATTGGCGATGTGTCAGGTGCCGAGGCGTCGACTAGGGAGACAGAGGAGGGTGACGACACATGCAACTCGACTGGCCATGCCAGTGACGCAGGTGTGGATGACGCGGGCAGTGCTAGGGACTCAGCAGGTGACGTAGGCATAGGGGAAGCAGGAGGGGCTGACGCCACAGAGGCCGCTGGTGAGAGAGGCGGCGTAGGCATTGCAGGTGGTATGGAAATCGCAGGCGAGCCAGCTAGCGGGTGGGACAAACCAGTAGCGCCCAGGGTGACTAGGGCAGCAGCATCAATTAGCCCACCCTCCCCTGTGTGAGGGACCGCACCACACCCAAGGGAATGCGACTGCGGAGTGCCATTGACCGGTAGGTCACGGAAGGAGAGACGATCAAAGAAGAGCGTGTCTCAAGACTAAACAATGCGCCACCGACAAGGGTCCCAGATGCGCCAGGTGGTCATGCCCACAAACGCGCAGACGCTACTGCGGGGGGAAAAATTGGTCCCTTGCTGTTCTGGTGTCAACCAGACACAGGCAACAGATCCCCATACGCGCTCCAGCCGAATGTCGACACGGCGCCTGTACCACAGTTGGTACGGGGTGTGTGTGTTGGGGAGGGGGCCATGAGGGATCCGGTTTCAGACCCATGTCATGTATGCCATGCCCTTGAAAGCAAATGCTTCCGGCATGCCGCTGTCTACACGCATGGAGTAAACCGCATCCTCCATGGTTCGGTTCCAACGCTCAGACATGCCATTCTGCTGCGGTGCGGCGGGGGCGGAGGGTTGTGAAACACCCCCACGTCGGCAAAGTACCGGTGTAGGTCCCCCATGAATTCACCACCCTGATCAGAGCGGAAGTTTTGGACGGCATGGTCGGACTGACGTTCGGCCATAACTTGCCACGTACGCACGACGAGTGTAGAATCGCTTTTCAAGCGCAAGTTGAAGATCCACCGCATGCTGATGAAGTTGTCCGCAATCGTCAAGATGTATTATCCTCTCTCTTCCTGGAACTCCATCGGGAGGGGTCCCATGAGATCAGAGTGAACCAACTCTAGGGGCTTTAGAGCTTGTGACTCGGACAGAGGGTATGTGGCCCGGTACATTTTACCTTGAGCGCAGTGTAGGCAATTGGTTTTAGGTGCTGCCTTGAAGGACACCACGTCAAGACCAGGCGTAGGTTATGTGCATATCAGACAATCAACAGCATCCAGATGGACATGACACAAGCTTCTGTGCAATAGGCACTAGTACTCAGGTGATGTTGTGCTCGTCACAAACACCCATGCAGCAGGGGATGCCGTGACGGGGGAGGACGTGGGGCAGTCAGAGACATGGTACAAGTCTCCAACCGCCTTGCCACGAAGCACTACTTCAGCGGTTGCACAGACAGAGACGGTGGCATTTTCACCAGTGAATGCAACACTGACACCCATCTGCGTGCATGCACGTCCTGACAACAGGCTGAGTTCTAGATCAGGCACATACACCATGTTGGAGATGTACAACGGCCCTGACGGCCCATGAAATTGCGCCGCACCCTCACCCTGGACAGGCACCTCATGCCCAGAAGCTGTCCGCATAGACTGTACAGAGCCAATAGGAACAAGCACAAAAAATCACGGGGACGACATGTCATGTGATGGGTGGCACCTGAATCTAGGATCCAGGTGGAATACGTCACATGCTCTGGCGAGGTGACAGAACAGTGATCGACAGAGCACGCAGCAGACAGGGGTTGCTCGGCAGATAACTGCTGAGCTACAGAGGTGACACGTGCTTGCGACACATCAAGCCATGACAAGTTGTTGTGACATGCAGGTTGCGGCAAAGACAACAGACAGACCAGCATCATCACGTGCAACAAATGACTCCACAGACTCAACAGGGCACTGTGCTCCACCACCACCATCTCGACTGCACGACACGGACTCGACAGACCAAGCGGTGAGATCCCTTGGCTCAGTCAATGCACTCGCACCTCCCTGAGTGGAAATTCGTAGGAGCTGGCGAAGAATGGCGATATCGTAGGCCTACGTCGTGAGCTGTTGCTCCAAAAGTGACAAGTCGCTGGCATTGTCTGCGGCTGCATCTGCTGCTGATGTGGGTGCCATGTAGGTCGCTGCTATGGAATGCGTAGATGCATGCTCACACTGTTCAAACGCCTACTATAGGCCTTGCGCAATCTTCGTCCAGTTTTTGGGAAGCTTACGCTCAGTGTAGCGGTGCGCTCCCCAGCAGTAGTAGCACTCCCACTATCGCCCCTGAGTCGGCTTTGGAGTTTCCTGTCCCTTGCCATCTTTGCCTTCTCACGTGTTGCTCCGTCCCTTCTTCCCCTGGACTATGGTAGCTGTACTAGTTGCTGCTGCAGTCGCCGATGTCGGATGCGATGACTTGCGGGAGGAGGGGGGCATAATGCGTGCTACCTGACCTACTCTGACGGTTGTGGCTGACGCACCATGACGAGCGCCATTCGTTGCTCCAACTCCTACCATGTGTAGAAACTACTCAGTGGCCCAGGACAGCAGCAAGCCTCTGTCAGCTATCTCCTAAAGACTTTCTAGGCTGAGTTTTTCAAAGGCCTTTGCTACTCGCGCCCAACGCCAAGCCGGATGTTGTTGTATGCCATGAGTTACCCGGGCGCATTCTTCCCAAGGGCCCTGTACAGCCACATTGCCCGCTGCCAGTAGTCGGCCGGAGTCTCATGTGCACCTTGGCGTAGAGAGTTGAAGCCCGAGAGGCGCTGTGAGGTGGTGGCCATGGTTGTACCTTTGAAGAGGGTGGTTGCCAGCTTCTAGGCACCACGGGGATCTGCCCCACTGCCGGTGCCTGGATCGCCAAGGAAGGGTTCAAAGTCGAGGGTGTACTCCTCCGGGACAGCCTTAAGGAGACCGTAGGTAAATCGAGTGGCGGTCGTTGTCTGTTGGGGGTCTGTGGTCTGATACGGACTGGTATAGTATGGATACATCCCATCGTTGATTGCCCACATGCGAAACCGTGGTTCCCAGGTGGTGTAGCTGTCCTCCTATCGGTAGGAGGGAGGGTCGGTCTCGAACCACTTGGGAGGCTTCGCCGTCGGCAGGGCTGCCGGAACGGCTTGCTTGAGTGACAGAGACAGGGGTTCTTCCCCCAATTCGAGGCTGAGGCGGAGTAGATGGTCCTATAAGGAGGCTGGGTCTGTCATGACCCTGAGTGTGTTGCTTGGGCCTGCGCCACCGCTTGGTGTTGATCGGCGGGCCGAGCGGGTCTGAAGACGTTTTTCCAGTTGTGCAAGATGCAGGCGTAGCATGACTTCTTCGTCACTAGCATCGGAGTCCGACTCGGGAAGGTTGTCGGACGGTTCAGCATCCAATGCTCCTAGGGCCACATCAACGTCAGCTGCAACTGCACTCTCGACAATCATCTTGCCCTTATGCACAACGTCGTGGAGCAGCTGTTGCTGCTGCTGCTACTGCTACTGTTGCTATATTAGTGTTGCTGCTGCTGCTGTTGCTGCTACTGCTGCTCTTGTGGCTGGACTTCATCCTGAAATAGCTTGAACAGATCAGCCATTTTCTTGGCCATCTGTTCAGCTTGCTGAGGCTGCTGCTCACGCAGCTCATGCAAGTCACGTGCTGGCGAACTTGGACTAGACCTGGATTCAACCTGCAGCACGACCGGTATGCCGCCAGCCACGCCAGAGGCGGCAGCGCCAGCATCCGTAGTGGAGCTGGTACTGCAGCCTCCGGCAGGTACGTCCTTTGACATGGAGCCTGGTAGAGTGCCGTAAGTGCGTTTTTCTGCCGCTGGTACTCCTGTTGGGTGATAGTCGCTGCTAGAAAAATTTGGCAGTGTTTACCCTGCCCCTGTTGGCGTGGGACCAATGTCAAGGCCTTTTTCAGCCTGGAAACTGCCAATAGTTCCCTCCCATACTGCCAAAGAAATACTGGCAGCGTTTCCCCCACCCTAGTGGGCATGGGAAATGTGGGAGAGGCCTTTTTCAGCCCGGAAGTTGTCAATTGACCCCTCCCCCCATGCTGCAAAAAATTTTCGACAGCGTTTCCCCTGTCCCAGTGGGCGTGCAAAATCTGGGAGGGGCTGTTGGGGACCACCGTTGTACCTGAACCACCCCAACCCAGCTCAAGAGTAGAGGGGAATCCAGCTAGCAGGGGGAGGGGAATACCGGAGAGTAGATCTGACGGCAGAGTGCCGTTGCAACTGCCCTCGCTGCTGCTGCTGCTGCTACTGCTGTTGCACGCTGCCACGGCTGTAGATGCTGCGTTGTGCAGCAGTTGTCCTCACACCTACGGCTGCTGCCCACTCACGCAGCCTATGGCAACCGCTACTACTCGCTGGTGCACACTACCGCCACTGCAGATGCTACTCCACGCGGCTGCAGCCTGTGCTGTGGGTGCGCAACTGTCACGACGGCTGTGGAGCAGTCACTACAACTGCTACCCAATGCCGCAGTCGCTAGCTGCGACTGCCGCTCACTGCTACACGTCGCCGCCACTGCGGCCACCGCTCCGCACAGCTGCTGGCGGACGCCGCCGCATGTTGCTATGCTACTTTGCTGCCGTAGCCACTGCTCCGCGCAACCACCTCTGCGGCTGCTACTTTGGCTCGGCTGCCGCTGCCGTTGTTGCTCCGCGCAGCAGCTGGTTGGCTCAGCCGTTGCTGCGGCTACTGATCAGCGGGTCCTCCCAGGACCGTGTTGCGCTCCTCTCGTGTAGCGCGACAAGCTTTGGCTTGTCTTCTCTTGTGCCAAAACATTCACAAGCTACACTTCTTCCCTCATGCCAATGCGTTGCACATGACAGTGTGGACAGACAGGGACAAACGAGAGGAGTAATGGTGGCGTGTGTGTGGAGTTAGGGTGAGAACAGTGAGTTCCTACGGGTGAGACTCGCTAACCGAGCGCACCCATCGGCCGGCAAGCGAAGCTCGCCGGCGCTCATCCCCACGTTGAGGGCATAATGCAAATCGAAACCTAAATATAGCACACAATACCAGTTCCGAGTTTTCGATTCATCTATACCAGTCCCGGGTAAGACTAATCTAGGTCACCTAGTGTGACAAAGCAGAGTAGAGTGGGGGCTCTGCTGCTAGAAAGGAAGTGAGCACGGGTGGAGCAGACAAAGATATCGTCAGTCTGCAGTTGATGCATACGCTCTTTGTGCTTCGCCTCTACTCTCTGAGTCAGTAGGCCCTGGTGGCTGTTTGCAGCAGCTCAGCAGCGATCGGGCTCGCGTCCCCTCACCCTGTCTCCCGTGCCCTCCGCCTCATCAAGAGTCTGCAAAGAAATGGACGTGAGCCTAGAGTTCATAGTAAGCTATATGGACAATATCAGTGTAACCACCCCTCGCTTTTGCGAGGAGGGAGGGCTGAACTGGCTCTCCCGCTACATTCCTCCCCACTCATTGTGAAACGTCTCGGTTCATGAACAACAAGCAGGATTGTTAGATAGTGAGTCATCAACATTGTGAAAGAAAAATAATAATTTCAACCACCAGCTAAACATGAACACGTGCATGGCACTTGGACCTAAGCTACAGCTTGTCCGTCTGCACGGCTAGCGCCCTCCTCCCTTTAGGCTTGAGCATCTGCGCGACAACCATGTTGGGCGTCCCCAACCTCCTATGGTTGCAATCCATGAATTCCGCCCTATGGGAATGTTGTTCAATTTCTTTGCGTTTAGGTGGTTCTCCTTGAGACACATCAATTTGTGCGAGCTGCCAGCTTGCTCAAATACTCGTTGACCACCCCTGTGGACAACCGAGATTCGGGTTCCCATGAGTTATGTTCAGGTCCACACTTGGCCCAATGAACGAGGTATGCCCTAACAACCCACAACCGGAGAGTACACTCTCGATGCTGGAGTAGACGAAGAACCTCGTATTGACTATTGGTAGCAAGGACTGCCGGTGGTGGCTGAATGATTCCCTCTGCCATGTATGGAGTCAACAGGCTCACATGAAACATGTCATGTATCTTCATTCTCAGTGGAAGAAGCAATCGGTATGCCTCTGGCCCAATGCTTGCAACGATGGGAAAGGGCCCAATGCACTTTGGTAGAAGGTTTTGTGCCTGTGGCGACTGTAGCCAAAGATTCTTAATGCTAAGCAACATTTTGTCACCAATATCAAACGAGACCTCACGGCGACTTTTGCCTGTATATGCCTTTTGTCGTTGCCGAGCAGGTTGAAGGTGACCCTTCGCCTCCTGTTACAAAGAGTTAATGCGCTCAGTGAGGGCTTGAGCAGAAGGAACCTGTCCTCCTGTACTCCGACTCTTCACCAATGAAGAGGGCACCACTGGATGCCGACCACTATTCAACACAAACGGTGTGAACTGTGTAGACTTGTTCACCATGTTATTCAGTGCAAACTATGCCAATGTTAGGAATTTGTCCCAGTCATCCATGGCAGAGTCCACGTACATGTGGAGAATTCGCTCTAGATTGTAGTTCATACGCTCTGTTTTTCCGTCAGTTTGAGGGTTAAAAGCTGTCAACATCTGTGACTCGCTGCCAAAGTACTCGTACATCTTTTGCCAGAACTTAGTCACAAATCTCCGATCTTGATCAGAGATAATGGGCAACGACAAGCAATGGTACTTTACGACACCCTCAAAGAAGAGACAAGCGGTCTCCTCTGTATTAACATTAGTGGTTGTAGGAATGAAGTGTGTCATCTTCGTGAGAAGATCCACAACCACTAGAATTGTATTGTGGCCATGGGCCATGTCAAGAAGTCAAGTAATGAAGTCCATGCTGACGCACTCCCATGGGGTCCCAGGAATGGGAAGCTGTTGGAGGAGTCTAGTAGGCTTCTTGTTACTAGCCTTATTTTGAAGACATGAAGTGCATGTCATGCAGTACTTACGGACATCGACACTCCATCTTGGCCACCAATAGTGGCCCGAGAGTGCCTGTCTGGTCTTTCGAGGTCCCACATGACTTGCGACCGGAGGGTTGTGGAACTGGGAGATCATCTCTGCTCGAAGGTCTCTCGTGTTTGGCACAACAACTTGTTCTCAGTGCCAGAAGATTCCTGCGGCCTCCACCAATCTGTACTTGTCCAGATTTTCAGAGTCTTAAAACCATGAATCCACACAGTATCCCATCCGGATCCTGTTTACAAAACTGTTTTAATGGATAATCTCTCGTGGTGGTTGCCGCAGAGGTGGAGGGGGATGTACTGTTTGTTCCGTTGCTGTTGTCATGGCCATAAATCACCCATCGACCTTGGTGGTTGCAATAATTACCACAGGCTATCGGCTTAGTGGATTGGCCACGTTGATGCGTCCTGGTCGATATTCCCTTGTGAACAAGAATCGGCTCAGGTGTTTGCTCCAATGCGTCTCTCATCTTGACAAGTTTGGTTGCGTTTGGAAAAACTCTAATGGGTTATGGTTGGTCACAACCGTCACACCCCCTTCAGCACCCTCAAGGTAACAACGCCACATCTTGAAAGCGTGTACTACCGCAAGGAGCTCTTGATCCCCAGTCGTGTACTGCATTTCCGCATGGATGAGCTTCCGACTCTGATACGAAACTGGGTGACTGTTCTGCATGAGGACGACTCCAAGTCCTACTACTGACGCATCACATCGAACCTCCCACGGTTGCAAAGGATCCGGAAGAGCTAGGAAAAGTGCTATGGATAGAAGCTCTTTGACTTTAAGAAAGGGGTTATCGCAATCAGATGTCCATTCCCAGTGCACGTCGTTTTGCGTGAGCCTGATTAGTGGTGCTTCCAGGGTCAGTTACCCTTGCATAAACCGTTAAAAGTAGTTTGCCAGGCCAAGGAAATTCCGAATCTGCCCAAACTTTTCCGGGCGTGGCCAGTCTACAATGGCTTGGACCTGTCGTGGGTCGACATGGATGTCGTCCTTGCCGACGATGTGTATAAGGTGTTCAAGCTCATCTTGTGCAAACTTGCACTTGCTCACTTTTGCATAGAACTTCCATTCCCGAAGGATGGCGAGGACTTCGCGCAGATGATTGGGAAAAACCATGATGTTGTCCAAGTAATCCAAGACAAACTGACTGAATGTTTGGTTCATTTCTCCTTGGTTGTCGGGGAATTTATAAGCCCGAAGCATAACGCTCAAAACTGATAGTGTCCCATGTGCGTTCGAAACGTGGTTTTGGGCATATCATCTTCGAGGATGCGGATTTGATGGTACCCTTGAGACAAATCCAAGGATAAAAGTACTTTTGCACCTTGGAGTTGGTGAAAAAGGTCCTCAATCTGTGGTAAGGGGAATCGATTTTTCACTGTCAGCTTGTTCAACGTGTGGTAATCCACGCACATGCGTAAACTACCGTCCTTTTTGTTCACAAAAAGGATTGGCGCACCGTATGACAAGCTACTTGGCTCGATCCATTCTTTTGCAAGGTACTATTTGATTTGGCGTTTGGCCTCTCGCCTTTCTACTGGACTAAGGCAATACATGGGTCTAAACGGAGGAGTTGCCTCCAGCTGTAGCGGAGTCGTGTGGCCCATGTGTCTTTCTGGTGGGAGCCCAACCGGTAGGTCTTGGAATACACCCGAGAACTCCGCCAGTAGATATTTTATCTTTTGTGGCATGTCTTCCCTCACGTCGTCCTCCACTTTCTGGAGTTGAGCTGAAAAGCGTCGACAACCTTGTCGAATACGTCTCTAGACCTGCATTGCAGACAAGCTGGCATGGACTTTCAGTCGGGTCGGCGATAATTCCGTACTCTGAGTCAATGTAAAGCGATGCTGTCTTTTTTGGAGGATCACATGCTTTGATTCAAAGCACAATAGAGCCTTGTTTTCATGGAGCCAGGGATCACCTAGCACCACGTCAAACGGGTCAAGAAGGTTGAGTACCTTCAACGTGACACTCTATGTGTACCCTTGAGAATAATTTTTTGCTTTACAAGTACCAATCATGGATACCGTACGGTTTTCACCGATGACAATTGCGCCATTAGATGGCTCGTACTTCAGGCCAACCTGTCGGCTAAAGCCAATGCTTATAAAGGAGCCATCTCCTCTAGTGTCAGCAAGTATGTTCATGGGAGCAACAACTAGGTGTCCTTTAAACTGCATCGTCATGTTGCCTCCACTCTTCCGAGTGAACACGCTCGACAATGACAAGCCAAGTTTGTGATAAACACGGAATCTAGACGGCGGATGCCGCAGCTCCCATGATTCACCTACTCGAGTCCACATCTTGTGGGTACGTGTAAAAATAGCTAGCACCTTCCAATCTTTAAAATTCACTAGGTTGAAATTTTCGACCAAAGTTACCGCGAACACGATTAACTCATTGCTTTGAGGATGTTTGCCTCAATCACTGTGTTACACAATTCTTGCACAGTGGTCAGTATCGCCATCTTGTCCGGTGATACAAGATTTAGTGGACAATGTAGATCAGCAAGTGCAGAATGATTTTCAATGAGAGGGGAGAAAACAATAGAGAAATCTGAACTTGTCAAAAGCTCAAATAGTTTAACATAATTGCCTGAAAATATGAACCCACAATGGTCATCCAGTTTTACCCCTGAGTGGTCCCCACTAATGTCACTCAGGCATGGGGAAGACCCATCCGACGGCCTTGTCCGTTGCCTCGGGCGGGCCCACTGCAACGACTGCGACCCTATCCATAACCCTGTCAGGGGCCTCTTGTTGCACCCTCCCCATGATATGCTGTTGCTACGGCTAACGCTGCAAGCTCTTATCCACCACCAGCAGCCTTAGGGTACTAAGCCCTGTAGTGACCAGGCTGCATACAGTTGTTGCAGAGTCCGTTGCAAAATGCTGTGTTGCAACGCTCACGCGCCGCGTGCAGCTCGTCATTGTCGCGGCTGCGCTTGTGGTTTGTGGTCTTGTACCCGCCATTATTCTTGATAGGAGGGTTTGCAAGCTGCTTGCCCTTGGCCCTGGTCCGCTACCCAGCTGCTCCTCTAGTCCCCGGAGCGTCCATGCGCATGTTGCGGACTTGCTGTGCATGCGCGTTTGGCCGTGCGTTCGAGTTGTGCTTCGAGTTTGCCGAATACACCTTACTCATGTAGTCCGGCAATGCCCTCCAGCTTGTCCAAGCCTGGCCTATTGTGGTTGTGGTGGTCTTGTCCTTCAGCTGGCAATACCGTTACGCAAGTACTCCAAGAGCATGCACTCCGGGTACTTGAAGGTCTGATTCCCATCGCCCTCGGTGAAGCTTTTGGCTTCCTCTACAAGTGCGGTGAAATCGCTCAAGTAGGCTTTGAGCGAGCCATCCAGCTGTCCGAAGTCCTTGATTTTGTGGAAGGCACGGTGCGTCTCCTCACACTGGGTGCACTTCTTACGCATGATTGCGCAGAAGGCCTCCCACGGCATGGGCTGCCACTCAAGGTGTGGTTGCTACGTAGTCCACTCCTTGACCACAAACGTGAAGAGCTTGTCTTCAAGCCGCTTCGTGGCAAGGTCGACCCACTAGCTGAGTGGAGCCTTGTGGACATGTAGAATGTGCTCCATGCAATTCAGCAAGTCGGTCAGCTTCACGCTCTCTTGGAAGATCTCCATATTGTGGATAAAGGATGTGTTCATGACCGGCCCCGAAGTCGTCGAGGTAGGCAAGTTGTTGCTGCCACCGACAGTGGCATAAGTAGTTGCGGCGCACTGCGCTTGCTGTTGCATCCACACCTGGGTCACGCTCTGCAATTCCTTGTCGAGGTCGTTGCATCGGCGGCTTGCCTCATGGACGACCAGGCATTGTAGTTGGCGATCACGGTCGAGGTCCGTGATGCACTGTCCGACGTGGGCCAGCTGGTTGGCGAACGCGAAATTGATCTTTGATGTTGTCAGAGCATCGGTGACAACCTCTGGGGCCTTCCGTTGTCCATGCACTTTTACCTAGTGCAGGAGGGTAACGGTTTGCGTACATCCCTCCGAGGAGTCCCACCTTTTGGAGGAGGCTGTCGTTAGCGACGACGCTTGAGTGGGCGTTGCCCCACCCCATTGCGGCCACATCTTAGGAAGGGGGGTCCGCCCCTACTCCTCCAAGAGGTGCCATATCTCCACCGTCGGTGGTGATCTTGAGTCGCCGGCCGCTTCAGTAGCAAACTCTGCAAGCCTGCGGTGGTCATCGTGAATTGCCATCGTGACGACGTTGTCCGGCTCGTTCTCACGGGAAATTCCCGCATGGCTGCATTCGACGCCTTTACTGCTCTCAGCAGCCTCGCTGTTGTCAGTAGTTTTGGGTGATGTGGTAAGCGCCTTGCCCTTCTCGAGCAATCGACTCAAGTTTACCGTACGAGGATGGTGATGATTCTCATCTCCGTTGCCATCGTTGGCATCGTGCTCTTCGTCAGGGTTCCCCTATAGTTGATCCTCCTCCAGCGCGTCATCTGTCGCGAGGGGATCACCCACGTGCATGTTGACGTGCTCATCAAGTACTTTTCCAGCCTCTACACACTTCTCGGTGTCGTTGAGGTTGGTGCCGGTTTCCTTCGGCGATACGGTTGTCTTTGGTTTGGCAATCGTGCTCACGACGATGGATGCCAAGATTTGGATTCCGCTGAGGGTTTGTGGTGAGGCCGTCACCACCTTGCCCTTGTTGGTCCTCCGACGGTCCGGAACTTGCCATCTCGTTGCCCGTGTAACTAGCACATGAAATTCGTTGTGGGGATCACCCCACAACTTTGAAGAGGGATTACCTCCTACAATGTCCTTGCTCTCACGAACGGTGAGAAAATTATGAGTTTAACATCTATTTTCCTAGGCCGCCATGTCAGCACAAGGGCGTGGATTTTGAAAACAAGTCTTCCTACGCCGTGATTCATGGAAATCGGTAGTGACTAGAATCTAGGAAAACAGAATATTACAAGGCAAGGAAATGAGAAGGGACGCGAGTGTTGCTCACAAAACAAGAGCAATGAGTGTAAGGGGAATTCTACAAATTTCGAGCAACTCTTTCACCATTTCTTCTACCTCATTGTCTTCCTCTTGTCTTCTTGTCTTCCTTGGCCTTCTCTTCATGCTCCTTGACACCTCTCACGTTCTTGGGTGGCGTCTCCCTTGAGCTGGCGGCATTGGACTGCGGTCAAAATCCTTCAAGGTGGCACCCTCCTTCTTTTTATGAAGCTCTCAGGTCGTAAGAGTCCCTGATCTTGGGAAAGGAAGATGCCCTAAATTTTTGATGAGGGAGGGAGGAAGGAGTCTTGTACATGGGAAGGATTTGGTTATTTTTGGGGATGGAGACTCCCCACCCCATCCCAACCCTCCTAGCCCCCTAACAGTGAGGAGAGACTGGAAGGGAGAGGCTCTCCCAAGTAGAGCCTTTCTCCAGCTCTCCAATACACTTTACGGCACCTCAATCTGTGAAGTATGGATGCCGTGGTCCCTTTTGGCGTTTCTATTGCTACTTGTAGCTGCCTCCCGCGTTTTATATATGGCGTAGCCAGTGTTTCCGTCAAACCCTTAGTCGCGGGGGTCGTCTGGCTCTGAGAACCACTATAACGGGTCGAGTCTCCAGCTCCTGCTCTGGAGTCATCGTCGGAGTTTGTAGAATGGCATTCTGAGTCTGCGTCAAGGGTTTGCCCCCTTTGCATGACTGAGGGGCAATCGTCATCAATGACCCAAAGCAGAGAGGCTCAAATATTTTGAGTCTCCGAATGCCCATTTCCGTTTTTAGCCTTACCCCTGATTTTAAGACCCAAACCAGGGGTTTTTAACCTGAACTTGTGCATTTGCACGAGTTATTCCATTACTTTATGTCAAAGTTTGTCACGAATGAACTTTGACTTCCATTTTTGACGTTTTGGAGCGAAATCATTGCGTCAGAGGAACGCTGGCGATTTTGCGCCAGGATCTCTTGCCTCTCGTCCCTTGTCCCCCTCCCTCATCCTTGCTCGCTCGCTTGCAAGGAGGGCGAACGGGGACGAGGGCACGAGGCCACGAGGCCTCGCCCTTGAGGCCCTTGTGGCCCCTCAGCCGTTGATTGGGCTGAGGCCACGATCCGCGGCTGGTGGCTGGCCGGCTTGTGGCTGGCCGGTCACTTGGCCGGCCACCAGCCGTCCAGCGGCCTGGGAGCGAGCTGGCCGGCGGCCAGCAAAGTGCTGGCCATCGGCCAGCCCTTGCTGAAGCGAGGGGTGGTGCGCAACCACCCCTTGCTTCAGCGAGGAGGGAGGGCCGAACCGGCCCTCCCGCTACACCAAAAAAGACCTACTTTCTGGCAGGCACAGTTTTCTCAATGAGCCCTGCCAGACGGCCGACAACCCAGACCTGGGTGTCATCTGTTTTGCCTGAAAACTGGATGATACCATAATACGCACACCATGAAAGCGGTCGTGTGGTTAGAATTAGCTAGAAGAATATCGGTTAGGAGTTATGGCTGCCTAGACCCAAGCAGCGCCTACAATAGTCCCCGGCGACAACTGTGCCGTGCTAACATGAGAGTTGGACCCTAAGTAGAGCAAGATGCTGCAGACACAATGGTATAGTCAGATCAAGCATTAGACGCATGCAGACAGCATCTGTAGTGGCAGTGACTGCCGGTGGCCCGACCGAGGAGGCATGCCGATGGAGCTGAGCACGCCCTAGAGGGAGGAGGCTCCAGCGCATTACATGTAGGCCTCAGCGTGTGTTGGCTCGAGCGGACGACACTCCAGTAGCGTCAAGTCTTGCCGTCAGTCATCTGCACAACAATACACACAAGCCAGGAGGACACAAAAGAGCATAATGAGAGATGAAAAAAACCAACACTCCCCCATGTCTCAGAGGTGCAGTGTTCATGGGCGGGAAGTGACACATTCAACAGGCACACTCCCCAAGGGTACACAGAGATACATGCAGGGACAAAAAGCGCAACTCATGGATGCACACCAAACAAACTCACAGCAATTGTCAACGAGTCACGCTTTAGTGCCTTGGTCAAGAAGTCAGCCAGCTATCGTGCTGTCTCAACCCACACAATATTGATGCTACCGTCATGCAACAACAAACGCACATAGTGATACTCAACATTGATATGCTTTGTGCGTGTATGATGCACGTCGTCATTTTTGGTGATGGCCATGACACTCTCATTGTCACAATGGAACGTGATGGATGCAATGGATTGATGCAACTCGGACAACAAACAACGCAACCACGTGCTCTCACATGCGCCTGAACCAAGGGCCACGTACTCAGCCGTAGTAGTGCTACGTGCAATGCACCTGTGCTTGCCACTGTGCCAGGATACAGCCGTGCCGCCAATGAGAAAGATCCAACTCGTGCGGCTCTTACCATCTAGACTGCCGGCCCAGTCACTTTTTGTGTAGTCCACCGCGACAACAGACAACATTCGATGGAACATGAGACCTCGCCGTGGAGTTGAGAGGACATAGCACAGTACTCGGATCGTAGCCATGAATTGGAGGTGACGCGACTCCTGAGAGAACTGAGCAAGGAGGTTGAAGGCAAACGTGATGTTTGGGCGCGTCGTCGTCACGAGGAATATTAGTGACCCGATGACTCACAGATACGTTGTCACTTCAACTGGCTGGGTTAGAGTGTTTCAGCTGCACTGGCCATCAAGTGACATGGGTGAGGATGTGCTGGACACGAGGGGTAGATCCTCGGCAAAGCGAGTGGATACAGTCTGTACTTAGGCAGCTTGGTGGATGTGCAGGATACCCTAGGAGCGATCATGCTCAAGCTCCATGCCTAGGAAGACTCAGGCAGACCCGAGATCCTTCAAATGGTAGAAGGTTCTTGACACGCTGGATGACATGTCTGGTGACACAATGAGGAGATCGTCAACGTAGACTAGGACAGCGACGAAGGTCTGGCCTCGTGGGCTGATGAACAGTATAGGGTCAACTATGCTAGGCAAGAGGCCGTTGCGGAGGAGCGTTTGACTAGTCTCCTAGTTCCAATACCGAGGCGACTGCTTCTGGCCATAGAGGGCCTTCTACAACCACCACACCTTCCCAGTGCTGTCGACAAAGCCTAGAGGCTGCAACATGTAGAGCTCCCCACCCTCGAGCGAGCCATGGAGGAAAGCGTTGATCATGTCCATCTGATATAGCTCCCACCCGTGCTGAGCAACCAGACTAAAGAGCGCTTGGCTAGTGGAGAATCAGCCAACTGGGGCAAAGATCTGGTCATAATCATCCCCAGGGACCTGAGCAAACCCCTTGGCTATGCGGCAGGCCTTGTACTTGTCCAAGGACCCGTTCAGCTTCCATTT
This sequence comes from Penium margaritaceum, assembly GCA_023375785.1. Classification (NCBI taxonomy): domain Eukaryota; kingdom Viridiplantae; phylum Streptophyta; class Zygnematophyceae; order Desmidiales; family Peniaceae; genus Penium; species Penium margaritaceum. The sequence goes on along the minus strand of SZWC01014207.1, from coordinate 3,509 downwards.
GCGCTAGAAGACCCATTTGGCACCGACGGCCTTCCGACCTAGGGGAGATCTATGAGGTCATACATGTGGTGGTGCAGGATAACAGCGAGCTTGTCGACGTAGGCAGCATCCCAGTGCACGGCCTCGAGGAAGGCTTGAGCCTTGCGTAGTGTGGCTGAGTTCTCTGGTCATGTCGTGGAGCGGACTGCGAGGGCTTGTGTATCTCGAGTTCCTGGTGGGATGCGTGTGAGTGCAACCGTTATAACATGCCAATGCTCCTGATGGAGCATGACGTATCTCTGTGCAGAGCCCGCGTGGAGGTCTACAATGATGGTCGAAGTGGTTAGGCTCAGGGCCTTGGTGCCAGGTTCCCCGCTCACTATCGTAGGAGTGGAAAGACACGTGGAGCGACGGGGGGCCAAGGTACCATAGAGCACGGTGTGGTGGTTGGCGCACTCACTGACGGCCTGGGTTGGAGGTTGTCATCTAGGCCACACGTGTAGCGTGGTAGGACAGGAGATGGCATCGAGTCCGAGGTGCTGGCGGAGGCAGACGGGGCTGCTGGTATAGAGGGACCAGCGGACGCGGGCGTAGCTGATCACCCGGAGGGACAAGTGGACGCAGACAGGTCTGCCGGCCCAAAGGGACCAGTAGACACGGACGGGGCTGCCGGTGCGGAGGGGCCAGTGGACGTGATAGGGGCTACCGGCGCAGAGGGACCAGCAGATGTGATTGGAGCTATCGGCCCAAAGGCACTACCGGACGGGACTGGATCTGCTGGCCCGGAGGCACTAGAGGACGCGACTGGAGCTGCCGGCCTAAAGGGACTAGTGGATGCAGATGGGTCTGCCGGCCTCGAGGGAAAAGCAGATGCGGACGGGGCTACTTGCGTGGAGTGGCCAGCGGACGCGACTTGGGCTGCCACCCCGGAGGGGCTTGCGGACACGGCTGGGGCTACCGGCTCGGAGGGACTATGTGATGTGACGCCTGGAAGCGGCATGACAGAGGACAGACTCACCACTCCTCCATGCGGTGGGAGGGACACCGACGAGCTCGAACAAACGAGGTTGTAAGGAAACAACTCCTCAAAGAAGAGGGCATTGCGTGACTCGATGATGTAGTGCCGAAAGGGATCCCAGCAGCGCCAGGCTTTGGAATGACGGGAGACACGAAGGAAGGTGCAAGGATGTTTGCGGGGGGCGAGCTTGCCGTCCTGTTGCGAGGCAGGCAGCCACACAATGGCCATGCAACCCCACATGCGAGCCAGGCATAGGTCACCCCGCTGATCGCACCAGTGCTGGTACAACATGGACTGGCGGGGAAGAGGGCCGTGAGGAATCCGATTCCAGACCCACGTCATGTAGGCCATGGCTTCGAAGTAGAAGCCATCGGAGAGGCCCGGCTTGACCTGCTTGGTGCAGACAGCGTTAGCCATGGTGCAGTTCCACCGCTCGGAGACACCATTATGGGCTGGTGTGTAAGGCACCAATGTCTCGTGGTGGATACCGCGGGAGGCAAGAAAAGTTGTGGTCTCTCCCATGTACTTGCAACCATGATCGGAGCGAAAGCGGCGACGAGGCGACCACACTCGCGCTCCGCATGGACAAGCCAGTCCTGAATGGCAGGAGTGACATCGCTCTTCTGCCGAAGGCAGAAGACCCAGCGGTAGCGAGATTCGTCGTTAGTGAGGGTAAGGTCATAGCGTCCATGCTCCCCGACGGACTCGGTAGGAGAGGACCCATGTCATCGGAATGGACCAGGTCTAGAGGGGCGGATGCATGGGAGAAAGACTGAGGGTATGTGGATGGGTGCATCTTGCCCTAAGCGCAATCAATGCACTCTGTGGGACACGGCTAGGGTAAGGAGTCTGGGTCAAGGCCCTTGGCCGGCTGGGTACAGAGCATGCTATCAACGACAACAGAGTGGATGTGGCAAAGGCGGCGGTGCAAGAGATGTGTGTGCGACGGTGAGAGTGTGTTGGTGAAGAACACATGGTCTGTGATGGCCGACAGGGAGGGGACGGAGGGATTAGAGGACAGACGAGGCACGTGCCATAGGTTGCCACAGGTAGTGGCGTGTAGAACAAGACCGGACAAATGTAACGACCGAGTGCCAACGCCATGCGAGTGCAAGACGTCCATGCTCATGCTGTCAAGGGCAGTGACGGATAGGAGGCTGAGCTGATGGCTTGGGACAAAGAGGAAATCAGTCACAAAGACATCACCGGTAGGACCACGGAAACCAATGACGCCAACGCCGCGGACAGGTAACACCTGTCCGCAGCCCGTTCGGTCCCCGGACACGTTTCCAGCAAGACCAAGTTGTCAATGCGCCGGATAGCAACGGTCTAGAAAACGGGTCCCGACATGGGAGGCCGCCAACCGCTCTTGGTATTGCAACCAAGATAACATATCACCCTCGAACGAGGGATCCACACTTTAGGTTCGTTTAGTTTGCAACCTCACGAAATCCGCATGTTGGTCTTTAGTGTCTACCTTTGGTTGGACACTCTGTGAGGAGTCTCAAAGGCAAGAACTGTAAATGGATGCATGCAAGGTACAGGCTTTTATACTTGC
>SZWC01014206.1:35913-56595 GCA_023375785.1 Penium margaritaceum | reverse complement strand
CACTCCTTTGTCGTGTCAGCGTTGGCCCAATGGGAGGGCGTGCACGTCAGATTCCAGCCGGCGTTGACGAGGGCCTGGGCGTGGTGTCCACGTGGAAGACAGCGAGAGGTCTTCCCGCCGAAAATCAACTGCATTGGCAGGAGGTCACCGGTCATGGACGATGTGACAAGCGCGGTGATGGCACGTTTGTCCTCGAGGCCCACGATCTGGATGTCCTCGGACCCCGTAGGCGCATACGTGTGACATGCTGAGGGAAGAAGCTGTATGCCGGTGTGATCCCCGTTGAGCACCATGAAAGGTTTGATGCCGTACAGGTTCACCATGCATGCTGCACGGCGATGGAAAGTTAGGATCTTGTTCTCGTAGTCATCCGGCACTTTTTGCGCAGCAGTAGTTCCGCTACGCCACGTCCACCCAAGCTCTCTCTTTATAAAACGACGGACCCACGACCGATCAAAAGCACGTGTGCCCATCCGTTCAAGCTCATCTGGGGCGTGGCGTGCAATGACTCCACGAATTTCTCGACGGATAATCTTGGAGTTCAGGGCGTGCCCAGCCGACCAAGCATCCTGGAGCGTTGATTTAATCTCATCAACGATCTGAGGGTGCTCGTCGAGCCAAGCACTTTTACCTAGGCACCCATGTTTCCGCTTCTTCTATCCGATAGGCGCAGATGGTGTAGTAGCAATAGACGCAAGCACCGCACCCTCGTACTATTCTTTCACTACTTTTGTACCATCCACGAACCAACCCGACACAGTGCTAGGTGCAAGTCTGTCATACACAGAGTACCCATCTGGAGTCCAAAAAGTTTTACGAAGATGCATCACAGTGGCGTACGCCGTCGGATGAGTCTTGTACGCCTTAAAAACAGTCTTGAAGTGACCACTTCCGAACCAGTCGTAGTAGCGGCCACGCTTCTTCAAAGTTGCCGATGATGCAGCTGAGGTGGACGTCGTTGACTCGGACAGCTGCATCGCGAGGCACTCCGTGTCCGTCGAATCGTCGGAGGACTGCTCCTCTGCCCCACTTGACGTTTCGGAGGACTCCGATGATGACGATGACGCACTGCTCAAAATGACGTGCACCACTGGCAGCTTTGGGGAACCAATGGAAAGCGACCCCGTGTGCAGTCTCGTTCGCGGAGGACATGAGGAGGGCGGGACTGCATCCTTAGGAGCCGTGCCCTTGTCATCATTGAAGCGCGGACGAAGGGGTGACGCGTCCGCGTGTGCTTTACCCTTCTCGGCTGTTGTAAAACGACGCGCACGAGGGGGAGAGAGGGAAGAAGCAGGTCGTGGAGCAGCAACAGTTGACGTGCTTGCTCCTGGCGCGTAGTTCGTCATCTTGCGGGGTGGACACGGCGTCAACGTGGCATTGCACGCGTTGTCCTTGTCCTCCAGAGCAACGAGTACCGACAGCGGAGACTCGACGTACGTGCCGACGAAGTCGTCGTGCATGCGCGGAGCCTCCGTGGCGACAAACGTCAGCTGCGTAAGCTTCCGCGGACGTCCAACAAGATGTCTCGTTGGCACGGGGCGTGGAGGAGGACCTTGACGAGTGGCCTCGTGTAGACGCCGAGTCCTCTCGTCGGCGGACACCTTCCTGAGAAAACGATCCATGGTGGCTGAGGGAAGCACGAAGTTGAGATGTGGAAGTTCGTTGTGTAGCTGCTGTTGCCCACGGTCTTCTTGTCTTTATGAAGACAGGACGACCTTAGGCAAGGGCAGCTCAACACTAAGCGCATCGGTTTTGCATGCGCTCCTACGGCCACCACCGTTGTCGCGCGGATGACCGTTATGCGACTTTTTTTTTTCGACTCGACGCTTGCGCGCACACTCTAACGGGCGCACGACATCAAAATTAACGAACACGACGGAATTGAACTCGACCTGACGTCGAATTTAATGACCAGGCATAAGCTGCTGGACAAAATTAACGGAACACGAATATAGTTGAACCCTGGTCGAAATTAAAGATTCTTTAATTCATAAAAAACCCGTCGTCAAAATCAATGAGCAGTAGGGTATTTTCTGATTGGCTGGTTACCTGAGTAACAAGTTCTACACTAGTGGGGGGAGCTAGAACTTGGAGGGGTCTCCCATTGTTGCTCATTCTTCATTCCTAATCAGTTACTTTCAGTTTCCAGCTGCTTTCTGGCGCTAACAATGCCGCGCGTACTTGTGAGTAATAAACCCAGAGCTTCCAGACTTGGTCTTTAGAGCAGGAGACTGAGGGGGCAGCAGACTTAAGCAACGAGCGTGGAAGCCCGCATGCTGCATCAACAATGCTCCTGCCCCAACATGCTGCCTAGCATTTGTGTTCTGGTATCTAAGCTTGAGCATAGCAAGAGCAGCAGAAGATTGACGTACAGGTGCCAGACAATGCGGGCGGACCTCCATATGCGCCAGTGCAGGGGAAACGCTGCCGGAAAAAATCCGACAGCATTGACCCGTTTGGTGGCGACGAAAGAATTTTTCCCACGACCACTGGGCCAGGGGAAATGTTGTCGGATTTTTCCCGGCAGCACTCACCCCCACGCTTGACACGAGGAGGTGAGCGGCAGGCCACGTCAGGCACTTGCTGGCAACAACGCACACGGCGATGTCATCCAGGTGTGACTGACAGCAACAGCCAGCAACAGCAGCAATAGCTTGTAGCGCCAGCGAGCAGTGGCAGCAGCAGCCAGTTGCAACTGCACGCAACAGTAGTCGGTAGCAACAACAGCTTGCAGCAGCGCACAACAGCAGCAGCCCGTAGCAACAAGAGTAGCAGCAGTAGCAACAGCGACTGCAGCCATGCAACAGCGGCTATATCAACTACTGCTGACGTCAGCGGCCATCTGCTGACGTCACTGCTGATGTCACTGGTGACATCATCAACAAAAAATAACAAAGCAGAAGCCCTGCACATACCGCACCGCAGTAACATCTGCCATCCTAGGCTGACGTCACCACTGATGTCAACAGCACACAAAAGAGACAAAAAACGGGGAAGAGAGGCACCATAATCCACTATGGCTAACAGTCCATCTGAGGAGGGGTCCTCCTCAGTTGGGGGGACCCCCAGTCCCCCTTTCCTGCAACAGCTACAATAGCTGCATCAGTAGCAACATCAGCAACAGCAGCAACGGCAGTAGCAGCAGCAACAGCAACAGTAGCAGCAGCAGCATCAGCCCTCTCACGTCATTGGCGGCAACCCTGATCCCGTGGCTGCTCTTTGGCAACAGCTCGCCGCCTTGACGCAGCAGCTTGTAGCGCCACAGCCATTGGTCTCTCATGTTGCCACTAGTGCGCTGCCACCATTCATTCGTCCAGGGCACGCCAGCCCCTCTGCGTTCGCTGCCACGCATTACCTAGTGCAGCAACAGACTCAGCGCCAGCGGCAGACGGTGACCTCCATCCTTGGCCTTAGTCTGGGTGTCGGCCGCAGACAGAAGGACTTTGAGACATCGTCTCCGTCGCTTCAGGTCGACGAGCAGTTCTGGAGCTGGGAGCTCAACTTTTGGATTTGGGCGCAAGGTGAGGGCTTGTGGGCATACTACTCTCTCCTATATGACACCACCTAGGCTGACTAGTTGTATGATGCTGGTCGCGTCGCACGTGCCCTCCTCCCCGTTGCCCCTCCGGCTTCCCGCATGGCCCTAGAGCCTTTCCTCGGCGACTTCACCGCTAGGGCCACCCCAGACCTTGCAACCGTGTGGCACGTCCTTGCTGGTCCCCATCGCCTGTGCATCGAGGCTGAGGCGAGCCGTCTGCTGTGAGAGTTCAACTCCCTGCACATGGGGGAGACCAAGATGGTCAGCATCTACTAGCAACGGGCGGAGGACATTCTTCGTTGTCTCTGCACCTGTGTCCCACCCTCGCTAGCTGCGCTCCTCACCATCAAGCACTGCGCCACCCTCGCATACGCAGATGGCTTTGTGCACTACTCCCAGGACGTCCTCTCCACCATGGCCACCCAGGGTACCCTCATGCCTTGGGCATACGAGCTCTTCCTTCGGATTGAGGAAGCTCGTCTCGAGTCCCGACTCCAGCACACGGAGGCTCTCGCCTCTCTTGCCATCGCCTCCGTGGCCGTCGTTTCCCCCGGCACAACTATCTCATCATCTTCGGGGAAGAAGAAGCGTCTGAACAAGAAGGGCAAGGGTCTGCAGCAGTAGGAGCAGTAGCCGTCGATCGGGTCTAGTGGTGGTGGCTCGGTCTACCACAACTGTGGCCAGCCTGGGCACGGGTGGTACACGTGCCCCTTACCAACGGACGAGGCGAGTGTCATTGCCACCATGCGTCCCCAGCGGGAGCGCCGTCTCGCCTCTACTGCCGTAGCTGTTGCCGACCGTGACGCCTCGGCCTCGTCCAGTAGCTCCACCACTCCGACAGCTCCGCCAGTCAAGCCGATGCCAATGCTATAGCAGCATCATCTGCAACCATCAGCTTCTCCGTTTCCTTCACCGATGCAGTCCTCCTCCTATCCGGGATCCGGTGCCGTCACTCCGCACTCGGTCTACACTCTCGGGCCGTCCTCTCGTGAGCGTCACCTGGAGCAGTTCATCGTGCTCCAGCTCAGCCTGCCTCGCCCTCCCCCCCAGGGAAGTACAAATTGCGTTACTTCCTGCTCTCCTGCCCAGCCTTGCATGACTGAGAATGAGCTACGGTCGTGTCCCGTTTCCTCTACCTCTTCCATGAGGACGTTGCGTGGCTTGATGATAAGTAGTCCTGGTTTGCATCCCCTTGCACCGCATCCGCGTTTCTTGCTTGTTGCAATGTGACCGTTAGCGATCTGGCGACCCCGGTCCAGGACCTTGCTGAGACCTAAATCATCGACTCCGGGGCCACGCATCACATGACGGCCTCCCGTGAGGCCTTTAGCATGCTCGGTCCTCTTGGCGATGTCTCTGGTGTCCGGACGGGCTCCGGACAGGTGTTGCCTATCCGAGGTGTCAATGTCGTTCGTTTCCGTGGTCTTGCTGGTGATGTCTCTCTGACTGACGTCCTCCTTCGTCCCAGTTCTCGAGTTCAGCCTCCTGTCCGTCACTGCCCTTGAGCGCATGAGCATGGATGTTGTGCACTCGTGTGGTGTTGGCACTGTGTCGTTCATCTGTCTGGTCTTGTNACACCCAGCCGGGCAAGGGCCTTGACCCGGAAACTTTCCCTCTCCCGTGTCCCACAGAGTGTATTGATTGCGCTCAGGGCAAGATGCATCGGTCCACCTACCCTTTGTCTCGACCTGGTCCATTCTGACAGCATGGGTCCTCTTCCTACCGAGTTCGTCGGAGAGCATGGCCGCTATTTCCTCACCCTCACTGGCACCTATTCTCACTACCGTTGGGTCTTCTGCCTTCAAAAGAAGAGCGATGTCGCCCGTGCCATCCAAGAATGGCTTGTCCTTGCGGAACGCGAGTGTGGTTGCTCTCTTTGCCGCTTTTGCTGCGATCGTAGTGGTGAGTACATGGTTGAGACCAGGACCTTTCTCGCTTCTCGTGGTATCCACCATGAGACGTCTGCGCCCTATACGCCCGCCCAAAACGGTGTCTCCAAACGGTGGAACAGTACCATGGTCGAGTCTCGTCTCTCCGATGGCTTCTATTTTGAAGTCATGGCCTACATGACATGGGTCTGGAACAGGATTCCCCACAGTTCCCTTCCCCGCCAATCAACGCCGTACGAGCATTTGTGCGGTCAGCGCGCTGACCTCCGCCCGGTTTGCGTCTAGGACTGCGTGTCCATTGTGTGGCTGCCCGTCCAGTAGGAGGGCGGTAATCTCGTCCCCTGCGGATGTCCCTGCACTTTCCTCAGTGTCTCTCATCAGTCAAAGGCCTGGCGCTTCTGAATCCATCCCGATATTGCATCGTCGAGTCCTGCGATGCCCTCTTCTTCGAGGACCTATTTACCCACGACCTCATTTGCTCCGGCTCGTGCGTGTCTATCTTGTCGTGTGGGGGAGTCGTGAGTCCGTCCTCCGTCCTGTCGCTTTTGGGTGACACATCTCGCAGCCCCTCCGGGTCGGTAGCTTTAGTCACGTCCACGGATCCCTGTGGGCCGGCAGCCCCAGTCACGTCTCGTGGCCCCTCCGGGCCGGCAGCCCCTGTCGCATCCATTGGCCCCTCCGGGCTGGCAGCCCCAGTTCCGTCCACTGGCCCCTCCAGGCTGGCAGCCCCAGTCGCGTCCACTGGCCCCTTCGGGTCGGCAGCCCCAATCGCGTCCACTGGCCCCTCTGGGCCAGCAGCCCCAGTCGTGTCCACTGGCCCCTCAAGGCCAGTAGCTCCACTAGTGTCCATTGGCCTCTCCGGTGTGGTAGCCCCTATCACATCCACTAGCCCGTCTAGGCCGACAGCCCCAGTTGCATTCGCTGGCCCCTCTGAGCCAGCAACCCCAGTAGCATCCACTGGCCTCTCCGGGGCGACAGCCCCAGTCGCGTCCACTAGCCCCTCCAGGCCGATAGCCCCGGTTGCGTCCGCTGGCCCTTCTGGGCCAACAGCCCCGGTTGCATTTGCTGGCTCCTCTGGGCCTGCAGCCCTGTCCCCTCCGTTGGCTCGTCAGACTCAGTGCCATCTCCTACCCTGCCACGCTACACATGTGGCCAAGGTGGCAGTCTCCAACCAAGACCGTCGATGAGCGTGCAGACTGTGGCACCTCGCTAAGTGGCACCTCGGGCCCCTGTGGCTCCACGTGTCTTCTCCACTTCCACGGTCATGCGTGGGGATCTTTGCACCAAGGTCCTCGGCCTTACCACCTCAGCCATCATTGCAGACCTTCACTCGGGCTTCGCACTGGGTTACATCATGCTTCATCACGAGCGTTGGTAGACTGTTGTGGATACACTCGCACGCATTCCACCTAGAGCTCGAGATGCACACGCTCTCTCAGTTCTCTCCACAGCATGCCCCAAGGACCGAGCCACCCTGCACGAGGCACAAGCCTCTCCCGAGGCCGCACACTGGGACGCTGCCTGCGTTGATGAGCTCGTTGCAATTTGATAGCACCACGTGTATTACCTCGTCGACCTTCCTCTAGGTCGGAAGGCCATCTGCGCCAAGTGGGTCTTTCGGCGCAAATGGAAACCCGATGGGTCCTTGGACAAGTACAAGGCCCGTCTCAAAGCCAAGGGGTTTGCTCAGATCCCTGGGGTCGATTACGACCAGATTATTGCCCCACGTGGCCGGTTCTCCACTAGCTGGGCGCTCTTCAGCTTGGTTGGCCAGTATGGGTGGGAGCTGCATCAGATAGACATGAGCAACGCTTTTCTCCATGGCTCACTAGAGGGTGAGGAGATCTACATGGTGAAGCCCCCAGGCTTCAACGATGGCATTGGGAGAGTGTGGCGGCTGCGGAAGGCCCTCTATGGCTTGAAGCAGTCGCCTTGGTGCTGGAACCATGAGATTAGCAGCACGCTCCTTTGCGGCGGGCTCCAGCGAAGCACCGCTTACCGCACACTATTTGTCAATTCACGAGGCCAAACTTTTGCTACTGTTTGGGTTTACGTTGGATCTCCTCATCGCGTCGCCGGACACGCCTGCCATCCAGCGTGTCAAGGACTTGTTGCACGCCGCCTACCAGGTGAAGGATCTCAGATCTGCTCGAGTCTTCGTGGGCATGGAGCTCAAGCATGATCGCTCTCTGGGCGTCCTGCACATCCACCAAGCTACTTATGTGCAGACTCTGTCCACCCGCATTGCGAAGGACCTACCACACGTGCCGAGCGCATCTTCACCCGGGTCACCTGATGGCCAGGAGACGCTGAAGAGTCCTGACCCAGCTGTTGTAGGGGAGCTAGTTGACGTGACCACGTACCTGCGAGTCATCGGGTCATCGATGTTCCTAGGGACGACGACGCGCCCAGACATCGTGTTTTCCCTTAACCTACTGGACCAGTTTTCTTAGGAGCCGCATCACCTCCACTTTGAGGCCGCGATCTGAGTACTGCACTATGTCGTCTCGACTCCTCGACGAGGTCTCATGTTCCATTGCCAGTTGTTTGTTGTCGCGGTAGGCTACATCGACAATGACTGGGCTGGCAGTCCGGACTACAAGAGTCGCACAGGCTGGATCTTTTTGATTGGCGACACAGCTATGTCCTGGCGCAGTGGCAAGCAGGGTTGAATTACATGTAGTACTGCTAAGGTTGGGTATGTTGCCCTTGGGTGAGGCGCGTGTGAGAGTGTGTGGTTGCGTCGTCTGTTGTCCGAGTTACATCATTATGTCGCATCCATCATGTTGCATCGTGACAATGAGAGCGCAATGGCCATTGCCAAAAAATGATGGCGTGCATCACACACGTAGCAAGCACATCAACGTTGAGTATCAGTATGTGCGTTCATTTTTGCATGACGGCAGCATCAGCATTTTGTGAGTTGAGACACGATGGTAGCTGGCTGACTTCTTGACCAAGGCACTGAAGCGTGACTCGTTCAAAAAAGCTGTGAGTTTGGTCGGCGTGCATCCATGAGTGAATATCTCGACCCTTGCCTGTGTCTCTCTGTGGCCTGGGGGAGTCTGGTTGTTGATTGTGTCTTTGCCCGCACATGTGCACTACGCCTGTGATTCATGGGGGAGTGTTGATTTTCGTGCATCTCTCATTGTACTCTATTGTGTCCTCCTGGCTTGTGTACATCGGCGTGCAGATGACTAACAGCAAGACTCGATGCTGTTGGAGTGTCGCTCGATGAGGCCCACTCACAGTTCGCAGGAGCCTCCTCCCTTCGGCGCTGCACTCAGCTCCATCGGCAGGCCTCCTCGGCGGTCGGGCTGCCGGCGGTCACTGCCACTGCAGATGCCGTCTACATACACCCAGAGCTGTTTCTGGTTGTGGCATTGCGTCTGCATCATCATGTTGTGCCTAGGGTCCATGTCTCTTGCTGTGTGGCCCTGTTCGGCACCACTGACTATCGTAGGCACCGCCTGGGTTTGGTCAGCCATAACTCTTTGCTGCTTTTTTTTCTAGCTGATTTTGACCGTACGACTGTGTTTAGAGCGTCGGTTTTATGGCATGGTCCAGTATTCAGGCAAAATGGACGACGTCCGGGTTTTGGGCTGTCAGGCGTCTGGTTGGGCTCACTGAGAAAACCCTGCCTGCCAGAAAATAGGTCTAGGACTGTTTTCTGATTGGTTGGTTAGCTGAGTAACAAGTTCTACACTAGTGGGGCGGAGCTAGAACTTGGAGGGGTCTCCCATTGGTGCTCATTCTTCATTCCTAATCAGTTACTTTCAGTTTTCAGCTGAATTCTGGCGCGAACACTGGCGCGCACACTTTTGAGTAACAAACCCAGAGCTTCCAGACTTACTCTCTAGAGCAGCAAACTGAGGGGGCAGCAGACTTGAGCACATGCGTGGAAGCCCGCACGGTGCATCAACAACGCTGCTGCCCCAACCCGCTGCCTAGCATTTCTGTTTGTAACCTGACAGATTGCGCGCGTCACGATCTTGAGCCTGATCGTTGTATGTGTATCCATCAACGACGACATATGACTGTGCGTGAAAACACAACCTGAGACGGGGTATGGACACAACTTAGCGGACGACATGCAACACTGCCCTAAGATGGAGGTGACGTAGCAACTGGGAGAGCTAGGACAAGAAGTTTAATGCAAACGCAACATCAGCACGTGTGGTAAAAAGGACATGCTAGGCAGCAAGTTGGAGCAGCAGCGTTGTTGATGTAGCGTGCGGGCTTCCATGCTTGTTGCTTAAATCTGCTGCCCCCTCAGTCTGCTGCTCTAGAGACTAAGTCTGGAAGCTCTGGGTTTGTTCCTCAGAAATGTGCGCGCCTGTGTTAGCGCCAGAAAGCAGCTGGGAACTGAAAGTGACTAATTAGGAATGAAGAATGAGCAACAATGGGAGACCCCTCCAAGTTCTAGCTACCCCCCACTAGTGTAGAAGTTGTTACTCAGTTAACCAGCCAATCAGAAAATAGTCCTAGACCTATTTTCTGGCAGGTAGGGTGTTCTCGGTGAGCCATGCTAGACGCCCGACAGCCCAAAATCCGGGCGTCGTCGGTTTTGCCTGAAAACTAGACCATACCATAATAGCGACGCTGCGAACGCAGTCGTGCGGTCAGAGTCAGCTAGAAAAATAGCAGAAAAGAGTTATGGCAACCCGAACCCAGGCAGTGCCTACGACAGTCCGTGATGTCAAACAGTACCACACAGTAAGAGACATGGACCCTAGGCACAGCATGATGCTGTAGACGCAACGGCACAACCAGAAAAAGCGCTGGGTGAATGTAGACAGCATCTGTAGTGGCAGTGACCGCCAGTGGCCCGACCGCCGAGGAGGCCTGCCGATGGAGCTGAGCGCGTCGCCGGAGGGAGGAGGCTCCAGCCAACTGTGAGTAGGCCTCAGCGTGCATCAGCTCCACCAAACGACACTGAAGCAACGTCGAGTCTTGCCGTCAGTCATTTGCACACCGATGTACACAAGCCGGGAGGACACACCAGAGTTCAATGAGAGATGCATGAAAACCAACACTCCCCCATGACTCATAGGTGTAGTGCACATGTGCGAGCAAAGACAGAGTCAACAACCAGAATCTCNCGTGCGGTCAGAGTCAGCTAGAAAAATAGCAGAAAAGAGTTATGGCAACCCGAACCCAGGCAGTGCCTACGACAGTCCGTGATGTCAAACAGTACCACACAGTAAGAGACATGGACCCTAGGCACAGCATGATGCTGTAGACGCAACGGCACAACCAGAAAAAGCGCTGGGTGAATGTAGACAGCATCTGTAGTGGCAGTGACCGCCAGTGGCCCGACCGCCGAGGAGGCCTGCCGATGGAGCTGAGCGCGTCGCCGGAGGGAGGAGGCTCCAGCCAACTGTGAGTAGGCCTCAGCGCGCATCAGCTCCACCAAACGACACTGAAGCAACATTGAATCTTGCCGTCAGTCATTTGCACACCGATGTACACAAGCCGGGAGGACACACCAGAGTTCAATGAGAGATGCATGAAAACCAACACTCCCCCATGACTCATAGGTGTAGTGCACACGTGCGAGCAAAGACAGAGTCAACAACCAGAATCTCCCAGGCCACGCAGAGACACAGGGAAGGATCGAGAGATTCACTCACGGAAACACACCGACCGAACTCACAGCCTTCTTGAACGAGTCGTGCTTCAGTGCCTTGGTCAAGAAGTCAGCCAGTTGTCGTGTTGTCTCAACCCACACGATGTTGATGCTGCCGTCATGCAACATCGAACACATATAGTGATAATCAACATTGATGTGGTATGTGTGTGTGTGTGTGATGCACGCCGTCATTGTCGGCAATGGCCACGGCACTCTCATTGTCACAATGCGATGTGATGGATGCGACAGACTGACGCAACTCGGACAATAGACAACGTAACCACACACTCTCACACGCACTTGAGCCAAGGGCAACGTACTCAGCCTCAGTAGTACTGCGTGTAATGCACTCCTTCTTGCCACTGCACGAGGACACAGCTGTCTCGCCAATCAGAAAGATTAAGCCTATGCGACTCTTACCGTCTGGACTGTCAGCCCAGTCACTGTCGGTGTAGCCTACCGCAACAACAGACGGCTGGCTGCGGATCATGAGACCTCACCGAGGAGTCGAGACGACATAGCGCAGTATACGGATCGCGGCCTCAAAGTGGAGTTGAAGCGACTCCTAAGAAAACTGGGCCAAGAGGTTGACGGCGAACGCGCTTTCTGGGCGTGTCGTCGTCGCCAGGAAATGAGTGACCTGATGACTCGTAGGTATGGGGTAACGTCAACTAGCTGCCCCATAATAGTTGGGTCAAGATTCTTCAACTTTACGTGGCCATTGGGTGACATGGGTGAAGATGCGCTCGGCACGAGTGGTAGGTCCTCCGCAAAGCGGGTGGACAGAGTATGCACGAAGGGAGCGTGGTGGATGTGCAGGACGCCCTGGGAGTGATCATGCTCGAGCTCCATTCCCTGGAAGACTCGGGCAGATCCGAGATGCTTCATCTAGTAGGCGTCGTGCAGCAAGTCCTTGACACGGTGGATAGTAGCCGTGTCTGGTGATGCGATGAGGAAATCGTCGATGTAAACCAGAACAATAGTGAAAGTATGGCCTCACAGAATGACAAACAGTGCGAGGTCAGCGGTGTTATGCTGGAGGCCGCCGTGAAGGAGCGTGCTGCAAATCTCCTGGTTCCAGCACCAAGGCGACTGCTTCAGGCCATAGAGGGCCTTTTGCAACCGCCAGACTCTCCCAGTGCCATCGTCGAAGCCTGGGGGCCGCATCATGTAGAGCTCCTGACCCTCTAGTGAGCCATGGAGAAAAGTGTTGCTCACGTCCATCTGATTTAGCTCCCAACTATGCTGGGAAACCAGGCTGAAGAGCGCTTGGCTAGTGAAGAACCGGCCAACTGGGGCAAAGATCTTGTTGTAATCGACCACAGGGATTTGGGCAAACCCCTTGGCTGTGAGGCGGGCCTTGTACTTGTCCAAGGACCCATCGGGCTTGCACTTGCACCAAAAGACCCACTTGGTGCTGATGGCCTTCTGACCTAGACGAAGGCCGACAAGGTTGTACATGTGGTGTTGTCGGATGGCAGTGAGCTCATCGACGCAGGTAGCGTCCCAGTGTGCGGCCTCAGGGGAGGCTTGTGCCTCGCGGAGGGTGGCTAGGTCTTCCGGGCGTGCTTTGGAGCGGAGTGAGAGAGCATGTGCATCTCGAGCTCAAGGCGGGATGCGCACGAGTACAGCCACGACAAAGTGCGGATGCTTGTGATGAAACATGGCATAGTCCAGTGCAGAGCCTGGGTGAAGGTATGTAATGATGGCCGAAGTGGTCAGGCCGAGGGCCTTGGTGTTAGGATCCTCACTTATGTCCGTGGGAGTGGAGGAGACACGTGGAGCCACGGGGGATCGAGGTGTGACGGTCTGCACGCTCACCGATGACCTGGGTTAGAGGCTGCCGCCTGGGCCACGTGTGTAGCGTGGTAGGGCTGGAGATGGCACTAAGTCTGATGGGCCAACGGAGGCAGACGAAACTGCTGGCCCGAGGGGGCCAGCGGGCGCGACTGAGGCTGCTCGCCCCGAGGGGCCAGCGGGGGTGCGGCTGGGGTTGCTGGCCCGGAACCCCAGCCGCACCCCCGCTGGTGCGAATGAGGTCGGGGGGAAACATGTCCCCGAAGAAGAGGGCATCGCGGGACTCGATGACGTAGTGTTGGGATGCATCCTAGAATCGTCAGGCCTTGGACTGACGAGAGACACCAAGGAAGGTGCAGGGGCGTTTGCGGGGGGTGAGTTTGCTGCCCTCCTACGGGACGAGCAGCCACACAATGGCCACACAGCCCCAGACGCGTGCCGGGAGGAGGTTAGCGCGCTGACCGCACCAATGCTGGTACGGCGTGGACTGGCGGGGAAGGGGACTGTGGGGGATCCATTTCCAGACCCATGTCATGTAGGCCATGGTTTCAAAATAGAATCCATCGGAGAGACCAGACTCGACCCGCATGGTACGGACGGCGTCGACCATGGTACGGTTCCACCGTTTGGAGACGCCGCATGCGCGGGGGTGTAGGGCGCAGGCGTCTCATGGTGGATACGCGGGAGGCGAGAAAGGTCGTGATCACACCCATGTACTTACCACAGCAATCGGAGCAAAAGCGGCGTAGATAGAGACCACAATCGCGCTCCGTAAGGTCAAGCCAGTCTGGATAGCTCGGGCAACATCCCTCCTCTACCGGTGGCGGAAGACACATCGGTAGCGAGAATAGTCATCAGTGAGGGTGAGGTCATTGCGGCCATGCTCTCCGATGAACTTGGTGGGGAGAGGGCCCATTACATCGGAATGGACCAGGTCGAGAGGGGCAGATGCACGGGAGGAAGACAAAGGATATGTGGACCGGGGCATCTTGCCTTGAACTGTGTGGGGCACAGGAGAGGGAAAGTCTTGAGGTCTAAGCCTTGGCCGGTTGGGTGTGGAGCATGCTATCTACGGCAGCAGAGTGGACATGGCAAAGGCAGAGGTGCAAGAGGTGGGTGTGCTGAGGAGAGAGCGTGCTCGTGAAAAACACATGGCGTGTGGCGGCCGACGGGGAGAAGATGGAAGGAGAGGAGGACAGACGAGGTACATGCCACAGGTTGCCATGGACGGTGGCGTGTAGTATGACAAGACCGGATGGATGCAACGACACAGTGCCAACACCACGCGAGTGTAAAACATCCATGCTCATGCGGCATAGAACAGTAACGGACAGGGGACTGAGATCGAGACCTGGAATGAAGAGGACATTGGTCAGAAAGACATCACCGGAAGGACCACGGAAACGATTGACGCCGACACAACAAACAGGCAACACCTGTCTGGAGCTCGTCCAGACACCGGAGACATCGCCAACAGGACCGAGCATACTAAAGGCCTCACAGGAGGTTGCCATATGATGTGTGGTCCCGCAGTTGATGATCCAGGTCTCAGCAAGGTCCTGGATCGGGGTCGCCAGATCCCCGGTCACATGGCAGCAACCAAGAGACGCGGACGTGGTGGAAGGGGGCGCGAACTGAAACTACCAATCATCAAGCCAAGTCACATTGTCATGGAAGGGGGTAGAGGAGACCATGGAAGACGACAAGACAGACAAGGAAACGGGACATGACCGCAGCTCAGCCTTAGTCATGCAGGGCTAGGTAGGAGAGCAGGAGGTGACACAACTCCCACTTCCCTGGGGGGGAGGGTGAGGCAGGCCGAGCTGGGGTGCGATGAACTCCTCCAGCTGACACTCACGGGAGGATGGCTTGGGAGTGTAGACTGAGTGCGGAGTGATGGCACCAGAGCCCGGGTAGGAGGAGGACTGCACTGGTGAAGGAAATGGAGGCGCCGACGGCAACGGATGATGCTGTTGCGGCGCTGGCGTCGGCGGGACTGGTGGAGCTGTCAAAGTGGTCGAGCTGTTGGACGAGGCTGAGGTGTCAGGGCCGGCAACAGCTACGGCGGTAGAGGCAAGACGACGCTCTTACGAGCGATGCATGGTGGCGATGACGCGCGCCTTGTCCGTCGATAGGAGGCAAGTGTACCACTCGTGCCCAGGCTGGCCAGAGTTGTGGCAGACCAAGCCACCACCGCTGGACCCGGTCGACGGCTGCTGCTGCTGCTGCTGATCCTTGCCCTTTGTTTGTTGACGCTTCTTCTTCCCAGACGACAATGAAATAGCTACGACGGGGGAAGCCACGGCCACGGAGGCAACGACAGGGGAGGCGAGAGCCTCCGTGCACTGGAGTCGGGACTCCTGACAAGCTTTCTCAATCCGGAGGAAGAGCTCGTATGCCCAAGGCACGAGGGTGCCCCAGGCCTCCATGGTGGAGAGGATTTCCTGGAAGTAGTGCATGAAGACATGCATATACGCGTTGGTGGCACCGCGCTTGATGGTGAGGAGCGCGGCCAGAGGGGGTGCGGCAGAGGTGCCGAGGCGATGAAGGNCCCTTTGTTTGTTGACGCTTCTTCTTCCCAGACGACAATGAAATAGCTACGACGGGGGAAGCCACGGCCACGGAGGCAACGACAGGGGAGGCGAGAGCCTCCGTGCACTGGAGTCGGGACTCCTGACAAGCTTTCTCAATCCGGAGGAAGAGCTCGTATGCCCAAGGCACGAGGGTGCCCCAGGCCTCCATGGTGGAGAGGATTTCCTGGAAGTAGTGCATGAAGACATGCATATACGCGTTGGTGGCACCGCGCTTGATGGTGAGGAGCGCGGCGAGAGGGGGTGCGGCAGAGGTGCCGAGGCGATGAAGGATGTCCTCTGCCCGCTACCAGTAGGCGATGACCATCTTGATCTCCCCCATGTGCAGGGAGTTGAACTCCCAAAGCAGACGGCTGGTCTTAGCCATGCTGGAGAGGCAATGGGGATGTGTGAGGACGTGCCATGCGGCTGCAGGGTTTGGGGTGGCGCCGGCGGCAAAGTCGCCGAGGAAAGGCTCTTGGACCAGGCTGGAAGCCGGAGGAGCGACAAGGACGAGGGCATGTACGGCGTGACCAGCGTCATACAACTGGTCAGCCTGGGTGGGGTCATACAGGAGGGTGTAGTATGCCCACGGGCCCTCACCCTGCGCCCAGATCCGGAAGTTGATCTTCCACCTTTGGAACTGCTCGCCGACCTGAACCAGCGGGAGCGGCGTCACAAAGTCCTTTTGCCTGTGGCTGGCGCTCAGAGTGGGGCCAAGGACGAAGGTCACCGTCTATCGCTGGCGTTGAGTCTGCTATTGCGTCAGGTAATGCGTGGCACCGGACACAACGGGGCTGGCGTGTCCTAGAGGAATGAATGGTGGCAGTGCACTTGTGGTAGTCTGGGAGGCCAATTGCTGTAGCGTTGCAAGCTACCGCATCAAGGCGGCGAGCTGTTGCTGAATAGTAGTTAGGAGGTCACGGTTACGTCCAACGACGCCAGAGGGCTGCTGCTGCTACTGCTGCTATTGTTGCTACTGCTGCTGCTGCTGCTGCTGTAGCTGCTACAGCTGTTGTAGGAAAGGGGGCCTAGGGGTCCCCCCAACAGAGGAGGACCCCTCCCAAGATGGGCTGTTAGCCATAGTGGATTATGGTACCCCTCTTTCTTTGTTTTTTGTTCTTTTGTTTTTTTCTTCTTTTGTGTGCTGTTGATGTCAGCAGTGATGTCAGCCAAGGATGGTTGACGTCAGCAGATGCTTCAACGGTATGTTCAAGGTTACTGCTTTGTGTGTTTTGTTTGTGTTTTTGATGACGTCAGCAGTGACGTCGGCAGTGACGTCAGTGGACGGCCGCTGTCTTTAGCAGCGATCGTTGATGGAGCCGCTGCTACGCGGCTGTAGCCGCTGTTGCTGCTGCTGCTACTGATGTTGCTACTACTTCTACTACTACTATTGCTGCTACTACTATGACTGCAACACCTATTGTTGCTATGCTACTACTACATGTGCTGGCGGGATAGGGATCTTGTTTTTGTTTTTTTTTCCCTTTCTCGCTTGTCATGGTGAGCTCGCTGCTCGCTGCGAGCGACGAGCCGCAAGCAGCGAGCTCGCTGCTTGCTGCTCCCTGCTTGTTGCTTGCTGCGAGCAGCGAGCTTGTTGCCAGCAGCTTGCTGCTGGCAGCGAGCAGCAAGCTGCAGTCAGCTGCGGTTACTGCTGTTGCAGCTGCCGTTGTAGCCGCCGCTGCTGCTGCTGCTACCACCGGCTCCTGTTGCTGCGAGCTGCTACAAGCTGCTGCTGCAGCCGACTGCTTTTTGCTGTTGCTGCTGCTGCGGACTGCGTCTGCTACAAGCTGTTGCGTGCTGCTGCTGCTGCCGGCCCGTGCTACGCGCAGCTGCTGCAGGCTGCTGCTGCCACTACTTGCTGCTGCTGCAAGTTGCTACTGCTGCAAGTTGCTGCTGCTGCTGCGGGCTGCTGTTGTCAGTCACACCTGTATGACGCCGCCGTGTGCGTTGTCGCTGGCAAGCACCTGACGTAGCCTGCCGCTCATCTCCTCGCGTCAAGGGTGGGGTCAGTGTTGTCGAAAAAATCCGATAGCATTTCCCCTGTCCCAGTGGCCGTGGGAAAACTTCTGACGTCGCCACTAGGCGGGTCAATGCTGCCGGAAAAAATCCGGCAGCATTTCCCCTGCAATGGCCCGTATGGAGGTCCGCCGGCATTGTCTAGCACTTGTACGTCAGTCTTCTGCTGCTGCTGCTACGCTCTGGCTCTGATACCAAAAAGGAAACGATAGACAGCAAGTTGGGGCAGCAGCGTTGTTGATGCAATGTGCGAGCTTCCACACTCGTTGCTTAAAGTCTGCTGCCCCCTCAGTCTGTTGCTCTAGAGACTATGTCTGGAAGCTCTAGATTTGTTACTCAAAAATGTGCGCGCCAGTGTTTAGCGCGAGAAAGCAGCTGGAAATTGAAAGTGACTGATTAGTAATGAAGAATGAGCAACAATGGGAGGCCCCTCCAAGTTCTAGCTCCTCCCCACTATTGTAGAATTTGTTACTCAGGTAACCAGCCGATAAGAAAAGAGTCCTTGACCTGTTTTCTGGCAGGCAGGGTTTTCTCGGTGAGCCCTGCCAGACGCCCGACAGCCCAAAACCTGGGCGTCGTCCGCCTGAAAACTGGACCATACCATGATACCGACAATGCGAATGCAGTCGCACGGTCAGAATCAGCTAGAAAAATAGAAGCAAAGAGTTATGGCTGCCTGAACGTAGGCAGTGCCTATGACAGTGAGTGATGTCAAACAGTGCCACACAGCAAGAGACATGGACCCTAGGCACAACATGATGCTGTAGACAAAACGGTACAACCAGAAACAATGCTCGATGCATGTAGACAGCATCTACAGTGGCAGTGACCGCCGGCAGCCAGACCGTTGAGGAGGCTTGCCGATGGAGCCAAGCGCGTCGCCGGAGGGAGGAGGATCCAGCAAACTGTGAGTAGGCCTCAGTGTGCGTCGTCTCCACCGAATGAAACTCCAGTAGCATCGAGTCTCGCCGACAGTCATCTGCACGCCGATGTACACAAGCCGGGAGGACACAACAGAGTACAATGAGAGATGCACAAAAACCAACATGGTATTACAAAGAAACATGAGAGACCCAATGACTTGGAGGTAGGTTGTAACCATCTCCCCCAACCGCACAGGATCAGAGGTTTTTAGAAGGCATTGTTGAGTAGGCATCATAGGCGTAGGTGCATTAGGCACAGCTACGAGGTCGGCAAACCTCTCCTCTAGAGTACGAACATACCCGGCTTGATGCCCAGTGAGCATGTGATGCTAACGATCGTGCTCAATCCCTATGTCCAAGAAGACGCGGGCGGAACCGAGATCCTTCATTTTGTATGTAGATTGGAGGAGGTCTTTCACAGCCTGGACAACCTGTGGATCCGACAAGGCGATGAGTGTTGGTTTTTTTGCATCTCTCATTATGCTCTGTTGTGTCTGTTGGAGTACAGTGATAGCTGCGTTGGATTTATGCCTCAACTTGGCGCAGTCCGATTCTGATTCGTAGCCTTCTATAGAAAGTTACGGATTTATTCGGTGGTTTACCGGGAATATTCCCAAGGGGAAACTTTCATTGTAAAGGCCAAAGAATATCCGGTTTCTTGTCCAAGTGGTCATGTTCACGACCAAGACATGTACAGTTGGTCCAGCATCGTGGAGGACAAACCTCGGCCACCTAGCCAGGGTTGCCGTCCAACATTGGATAACTTGGCAACTGCCTCACACGAGGCAGTATGGGGCAAGCAGCCCTACGAGGCTGCTGTCCAACATTGTACAGGCAATAGCGAGGTCGCCTAACACATGCACAACCTCGTACAATAATGTCTGCATCATCAGCGAGGCCTCCAACGTTGGAAGGCGTTTCACCACATCAGCATCTGGAACCGCCGGGACCACTGCCGATGATGCAGAAGCGGGGACCATTGGGACCACTAAAACTGGGACCGCTAGGGACCGCCACCTATGGTACAAGCCAGAGCATCAGAATGAAAGGAGGCGAGTAGCTGCCACTATAGTAACTTAGCATTCTGGACTACCTCAGCGACTGCTACCGTCATCACCCCTTCAAGTCAGCCTTCTCACTTAGTGCTCAGATTCAGATCCTGTTGGAGTTCTCCTCCGTCGACCAAGTGAGCCTGGCAGTTCTGCCAGCTTGGCTAGGAGGCGCCCTGACTTCCTGAAGGCCTGTCAAGCTGCAAGACACGCCAAGACACTTGCCACAGGGCTGGTAGCCTGGCAAGGTGTTGTGCCCAACTTGGGCCAGGAACAGAGTCAGAGCATGTAGGTGTACATAAGCTGCTGTGAGACTTGTACTTAGCACCTCTATACTTGTACTTGTATACAGTCAGATTTCCCCCCAAAAAAAAGTTCATTCCTTCCGCTTTGTACTCTTTTACAGTTTGTACAAGTCCAGCTGAGCACGTCAAGGTCCTCGCATGATAGCAAGGCCTACTCAGCCTTTGCTATAGTCGTGCAAAAATCTAACAAGGTATCAGAGCAGGTTCGTGCTTTCAGCTAGTGCAGCAGCAGCAACCGCATAGTGGAGGATTGGTGGAGACGTTCTCCAGCACTACTGTACAGGGGAGTGACTACAGCAAGGTTGACGCATCCGCCTCGCAGTTCAACTTGCACGTTGCACAAGCACAAAGGTTCTCATGAGTAACATGGAACCTGAGAACCCAAGGGAAGGTTCTCCTCAGCATGACAATGAATCTGTCTTGCATGGCTTGCGCATGGGTCAGGAGCAAGGACGCCATGTTGTAGATCACGCACAACGACAAGCAACAGAGGTGCAACACTTGGCAGAAGAGGCACAACGGATGGTGCAGCAAGAAGCATTGGCGCGTCAAGCTGTGGAGCATGAGAGAGAGGCGTTGAGGCAGCAGATTGGAGCCCAAGAGCTCCTTCGACAACAAGAGCAGCTTATTCATGCTGCTCAAACGTCACACACGCAGCAGTTTTAGCAGTCACATGCTGCTTTAGCAGCACAAAATGCTCAACTTCAATAACAACAACAGATGCTCCAGCAGCAGCTGGCTCTGTATCAACAACAGCAGTAGCAACAGATGATGCAACAACAACAACAACAACAACAACAACAACAACAACAACAACAACAACAACAACAACAACAACAACAACAACAACAACAACAACAACAACAACAACAACAACAACAACAACAACAGCAACAGCAGATGCAATGGCAACAGTATTCCCAAGCATCATCAGCACATCTGCCTCAAGGAAGTCCTCCT